>LQNS02276482.1:2681188-2699938 GCA_001587735.2 Parhyale hawaiensis | reverse complement strand
GCCGTACGTCATCAGTGAATGGGTTGTGTGTTGCCATACGCCAGCAGTGAATGGGTTGTGTGTTGCCATACGCCAGCAGTGAATGGGTTGGGTGTTGCCGTACGCCATCAGTGAATGGGTTGTGTGTTGCCATACGCCAGCAGTGAATGGGTTGTGTGTTGCCATACGCCAGCAGTGAATGGGTTGTGTGTTGCCGTACGCCATCAGTGAATGAGTTGTGTGTTGCCGTACGTCATCAGTGAATGGGTTGTGTGTTGCCGTACGCCAGCAGTGAATGGGTTGTGTTGCCATACGCCAGCAGTGAATGGGTTGTGTTTTGCCGTACGTCATCAGTGAATGGGTTGTGTGTTGCCATACGCCAGCAGTGAATGGGTTGTGTGTTACCATACGCCAGCAGTGAATGGGTTGTGTGTTGCCGTACGCCATCAGTGAATGGGTTGTGTGTTGCCATACGCCAGCAGTGAATGGGTTGTGTTGCCATACGCCAGCAGGGAATAAGGTTGTAGGTTGCCGTATACCATCTTTGAATCGAATAAGCTGTTGGTTGCGTTCACTGGAGCGTCTCGTGGCCGCCAGCGCACCTGCAGCAGCAGCTGCCGCACAACCGGTTGCTGTGCAGTGCGGGTTTGCTGGTCGCCACCGCACCGGCGGCCCGCCCGCCTGCCGTGTAGCGCGGCGTCCTGTGCTCAGCTGCGCCTGTCTTTCTCCTCTCTCTGTTGTTTATCTTCTATTTCTTTACTTTATATACAAGGTGAACTGTGCAAACAGCAGGGACATCTGTAAGACGTAGCCGACAAATCTGCTGAGGCGTATATTTTCCATATAGTCATCAGAATTCTGTTGCTATGGTCATCCATTACATGTGAGAAAAAATCCATTTCAATTGGCGTAAAATTAGAACAATATAATAAACACCATCGTGTATATAGATGTTTCGTGTGACGGCCTTCACAAAATAGGCGAAAAATAGACCAGACTGCAAATTTTGCAATTATGTTTCGCTTTGATGGAGATCGGTTAGCGAAAGTTAGACCAGGTTGAAGGAGATGGCCAAGCTTCAACTTCACCTTTTAATTGAATGCACGCACCTTTGCTCATCCAACGTTGAAATACAAACAATGAGGATATATACAGTTCTTAGCGCTGTTATAGAGTCTGATTTTTAAATTTTCATCTTCCTACACTGAATCTATATTTGCCCTCAGTTTACGACGGACAAATTCAGTAGACGATCAGCTAAGCACAGGAGAAGCTATTTTTCACGGTGCGGTAGATGCAGTTTTTTCTTGCGGGCTTTCTTTGTTTGACGAAGCAGTTTTCTCTTAGCGCAAAAATTTTGATATACCGAACTACTGTCATACCGTAAATAGATTACGCGGCTAAGAGTTGAATTAAATTCAGTGATGTTTTACTTCTTGCTAACATCAATAATTTTTTGATGTTATTAAGGGAAGGAAGGACTGTGCTGCTCAGATAAATTGAAACAGATCGCTAGTTTCTTATGCAATTTGAGTCTTATATTGTAGCATATCCTTCAGACGCACATTAGTATTAGTATGGCCGATGAGGAAGGTTCATTACAAGTTCCTCGCTGTCGTTCTGAACAGCGCGAGCGCGCTAGTTACTTAATAATAGTTGCTCAAATGTTAACTCGCCCAGAGTGTTTGAAATTCTTCTGACTAGCGTTGTCTCTCGTTGGACCATATAAAAAGTGGAAGACTTCCGGTACTGTAGTAAGTGTTCAGTTCCTTTGTTTAGCTCAGGCGGCTAGTTTGTTTTACAGCAGGTCACTTGCGCTCTTTGACAATTTGACAGATTTGTTTGGCTATAGCAGTAGTGTGAAAACTGAAGCTTGTCCCGGTTTCCTACGTTTGAAATTGCAAGTATAGGCTAATATTATATTTAGAACAGCAGCAAAAACGGAACAACCTATCAGGTTGGGCTGACCTCCGTGATAGCTTGACGCCATCGTTGAGTTTCACCCTGGGGGAAGATGGTGACTGGATATAACCCACAGGGTTGGGGCTGAAGTGTTACGATTTCTGCGTTATGTCCAAATTGTGTTTGAGTTCCGACGGACGGGTTGCAGCGTTAGGTGCGGTAGCCCTGCAGCTGTACCCTTGAGTTAGGAGACTGGTACGAGTTTTGCGGTATGGCCGGGCCGCAGCGACCACAATTACGGCCTTGCTGTTGTGTTCGTGTGGAACGCTTGGCTCGTGTCTCCTTCGTTTGTGTTCTGGTATGCTTCAAAGTACACCGAAGAAGCGAGGTTCTTAGAGCGAACCTACAGCTTCGCGACGTTCTCGTTGTACTTCCGTAAGTGAAGAGCAATGATATCATCTTCCGCAGTGACGGATGCGCTGCAAGGTTGCGGAGTCAGATGGGCCGAGTCCTGTGACCCCTGAATCCAGTCAGTGCCTTGGAAACCTCGAGTGTCTGACTCCTTTCTTTCAAAATTAGCCTATTTTCGCCAACTCCGTAGAACAAGCGAGTGCCCAACGCTTGTTACGGGGTGGCAATGTTTTATCTGTGCATCTATATATATATGGACGTGGTTATAAATGAGTGTATACATAATTAATTAACATTGATCAAAATTAATGAATAAATAAATAAAGAAAATTCCTACCGAANCGCTTACTCCTGGCTCCTACAAATGTCAGACTCCAACTCTTGAACACTGCTGCGCAGGGGCGTACCAAGTGCGGTGTGTGATGTCTCTGTCGCCATTCCGAAGTCGGCGAGCCCTTCTCTAAACATTGCTGTCTACTGCCTAGACTCGGTACCTAAGCAATGACGAAGAGTAGGCCGATGTCCACTGGTTCAACTTCTTGAATAAATGCCACTTTTCTGCTTCTGACTCGCGGCTACGACGGAAAATGACTGCTTAGACTGTCATCACGTCACAAACTGCGAAAGCAACGTCTTAGTTTAAGATATTTTGCGCGAAATTCAATCGTATTTCTAGAAATGTTCGGCTGTGCCTTGGGAATATGGATACTTGGAGGCATTCGAGTGGGTCGGCAATCGCATTACTGCTGCATGGACTCCATCTGGAGGCAGGTCCTTGTATGTTGAGGCTGTACTGGATCGCCCTTCTGGGTGTTGTGCTTGTGCGCAATAATAAAGTTTATGAACACATCCACAGAACAATGAAAAACATGTCTCTAAAAGTTGTGTTCAGCACTGTGGATATGCATTAAGCCTTTTTGGTAGCTCTGCAGACCTACTTAAATCAATTATATCACCAGTCGTTCGGAAAGACACAAATCCGTCACGATCAACTATAGTGGAAGCAGTAGTAGCCTATACAATTGAGCTTGCCTACTCGAGCGGTAAGAACTAATCAGAGTAAGAATATGTGACAATTGAGGAGAATGCATCAGAATACCAAGAGTAACGTAGAGACAGCGATGCAGGACAGCGGTGACGACATATCTTCGACAATAATTCAGAACTGTAGTAGTAGTAATACACCGTATTCTCATAGTTTAAACCTACCTGCCCAAAGAGTACACTATGATCCAAAGAAAGGGTCAAAGAAGGTCAAAAGATGAAGTGGAACTCACGCGCCAGTTGACGCGCATGGGACCATGCAGCAACTCGGGAAAGAAGAGAAAGAACAGAACACACCACCATCAGTAGGGACATGAAGATGACAGGAAGCCATGTGGGTACGAAAAAAACACATCCCGATGGCTTAGCTAATTTCTAAGGTATTTAGGACTGAACAGAAGAACAAAATGAGGCTCGCCAGGACAAAGAGTTACAAATGATACGAAGCACAGTGGGCACGGAAGAAGAAACTTCGTGACAGCTTTGCTAAGCCCAGCAACGGGCGACTCCCTTCGGAGCTCACTATTCCCAGCACTACGGGCAAGCCAAATTAACATAGAACTACAGCTGAAGAGTAAGAGGAGCATACATATTATATCATGCGCTACCCAAAGCTTTGCGTCTGTAACAGATAGCGCTTAACGGTTTGCCTAAACTTCCGCACGCATGAAGTCGCCCTAGCAGTGAAGGGTAGCTAATTCGTTCCGTATTTTAATAGCTTGATACAAGAAACTGTGCTGACTGGCAGTCATTCGACTAAAGACATATGTCACTTGGTTTCGTTATACCATGCGCGTCGAGTAGGCTAGTTAGGCCTGAGAAAGTTCTGTCTAATGTAGAAAATACTGATGATTTCCTTGTGTGACATTACAGAATTTAAGGACACACCGCATTTTAGTGCGGCCCCTCGGATGCTAAAGATTGAAAACCTGTTTTTGTAAACTCGTAAGCATAGCACCCATGACAGCGCTGCTGCTGCCCCACACAACAATACCGTAAATTAGGTAACTGTAAAACAAACTGAAGTACAGGGTGCGCAGCACCGCGCATGGCACCTTTGGCGACAGCCTCCTCTTATTTCCCTACGTTCTCGATAATTTTGATTTGACGGATGCACAGTGACGTTTGAAGGACAACTCATCGTCTAAGAGTTATTCCCAAAATATTCATCTTATCAACTCTGTAGATTTACACGTCTAATGGTAATTACTGAGCTGTCCTGAACTTTCCGTTTAGTAATTAACATGGGTTTTGTTTTGTTGGCGTTAAGAGATAAGCGATTCGACTTCAGCACTTCAGCCATTCATCCACGCGTTACTATTCAGTATTCAGAGCAGTATCCTGAGAATCCAGGTTAGCACTTGAGGCAAACACCGTTGTGTCTTCTGCGTAATGTACAAACTGCAGTTCAGAGTAACGGTGCATGTCATTGATATATAAAAGAAACCATATTTGTCCCATTATTGAACCCTGAGGCACTCCCCTTGTGATATATTGAGAATCTAATCGAACGCCGTCCACCGAAACACACTGACTACATTCTGTTGGCTAAATAAGAACGGAACCAGTTATTTATCAACCCCCTTATGCCTATCGCACATCTGGGGGTTGTGCTGGTGCGTATCACGCCCCCAATGTTCACTACCGTGACACACTCCGCACTCCTCGTCGCAGCACCGCCGACACCACCACTCCTCGTCAAATTGTTCCGCGCAGACACAATAGCGCTGCACTGCCGGCACCCCGCCCTCTGTACGCCCTTTCTTTGCACTTGTCGCTGCACTCGCTCCCAAGGTCTCCGTTAGTTTGGAATCTCGTGCGTTAGTTTGAAATCTCGTGATTTTTACGGCCGCGTATGACCGTAATTTTTTCCCCTATCAAGTAAGTCTCTTAATTGGGAAGTGTTCCAGTCTCTGGTGCGAGTTGTGTGCGGCTGAGGCGCGCAGCATGTGATTGTCTCACGGCAATTGCTTGCTGTACTTCCTTCCACTTGCTGGAGGTGGTGCGGCAGATGATGCTGCCACTGCTGGGGGCTGCAGTCCTCACAGTACCTACCACATGCCCCTGCCGATGTGTGCAAAGATCTGTTCATTTATTTGTTGTTTATTTGTCACTCCATTTTCTGACTCGTTGCAAGAAAACAGGCGAAAATTGGGCAAGGTTGCTGACGATGGCAAATGTATACGCAATTTTATAGTTTGAATGCACTGCTTACATTGACCAAATTGAAATCAAAGCTCTGATGATAGCTGAAGCTTCCCTTAGCACTCTTATGCATCCTGCTTCTAAGTTTCTTCTCACAGATGATTTCATTGTATCACCATTCTTCCAACTTTGTTTCAATCGCAAAAAAGGGCCTTTGTGATATCCTGGCGTATTCGTGATACCGAATCGAAATTAATATTTGGAGTGATGCTTGAATGCCTGTGAAAAGCAGTCAATATTTCTCCGTCTCAGAGAAAGAAAAATGGGGTTTCACTGCTTAGCAGTTGTGAAACGTGAACGTTCATTTCTCTGCTTCTACCAGTTGGCAATTGTATTAACGAAAGTATGATCAGTGAAGAAGAGCCACCACAAATGCCTCGCATCAGTATTGAAACCGCTGGTGCTGTTGTTTAATTGATAAATGACAATGTTACTACGAATTTGCTTACAACAATATTTTATTAGAAAAAGGTTCTCGAACAAGAACCCGACAATTCCTTGATTTAACTGTAAAAATTTGTATAGAACTTGCTAGTATAGAACAACAAGAATAACAATCAATTCGCTTACAAAATCGGTCTAGGAGTATGCTAAAGTTACCCTAATATAGAGATCGTGTAATGAGGGTGCTGTTCGAGTTTTGAGGTAGTCTGGTTGTTCCAGTTTTGAAGGAACGAGTTTTGAGGGAATGGAGTTGTGAGGTTTATAAATCTATATATTTATACGATAGTACCTACCTACTGACGTACGTACTTACCTTTTGTGTCACGCTCTTCATCATTAATAGATAACGTTTCGCGGGTTCTGCTAACTTTTGTAAATACTCCACGGGTCCCATGATACGCGGAGATCAGCAGTCCTGTGCAGCTGGGAAAGGTCTTTTTAATAATTTTTATGCCCCTGGGCTATTCTGAATGAACGGGTTGGGATCTGGAAAATTTCCATGTGGGGGTGGGCACTAAGAGTGCTAGCAAAATTCAACAGGGAGGGGGGAGGCGCAGCGAGACACAAAAGCTAGTGTTACGGTATGTAAGATGAGCGCACGGGCGTGTTCGAAATATATATAAAAATTATTTTTAGTTTAACAATAATATGATAAATCAGAGATAATTAACGAGCAACTCACAAGATATAAAAAAGAATGAGACACGAACGAGCTGACTATTGGAGCTACTGTCTCCTCATTAGCTCATGTGATAATTGGTGTAGAGTCTGACAACTCCATTAACATCTATCATTTGAAATACACGCCTATCCTACTCAGATTACTTAATTTGTGATTAATTTAAACATCAAATAATAGTTACACACATGAAATACAAAGTCCCAACACCGCACCAACAACGCTCAGTACTGAACTTTAGGAGGACAGCCAACCTCCGATGTAGAATAAAGGATCTTAAATTTAACATGCACATGGCAAACAACGGTGTCTCACCTGGAAGATGGCAGCGACGAGCCTATATAGCAGGGAAATCAAAGTCATGATTAAATCTACCTATTACTATTAAAATCATTGAACATTTACGCAGAAATCTAAACCACAATGGAAACTATATAAAGCGGTCTCAGACAAAAGTCGGGCACTCCTCGAAATTCTATTAACCTTCACATTTGCGTACGTATGCATTAAATATAACGTCAGTACAAAACTTTGTAACATCTGTGGTGATGTCCCTTTGATGCGGCTTCAGTTTATAATCTTCATAAGAAGTGACGACAGACTCATAAAAGCGAGATTGGAAGTTGTGTACACAGCTTGAATGTGCAGCTAGGTGCCAAGGCGCAGACAGTGCAGAAATTCTAGTTGTCGTCTATGCACAGTGAGGACACTTCTGAGTATGCTGGTGGTGATTGAGTGTACTTGTCGTTAAAGAGAGAAAGAGCCCGCCCTCCTGTATGAAGGAGAAAAACAGCACTCGATAGAATATTGAATTTTCTTTGTTTTATATTTCTGCGGCTAATTCAATTATATCAAAGCGTGATATCACTCTTTATATTTATTCAATTTAGGATTTCAAATTGATCAACAAAGCATTCACTGTTTCAAACTTCATTTTAAAATTCTATCCACATAAAATTCAGAGTAAACGCTGAAGCCGCCTCAAATGACATAGATACACTTACCGCATCTCCGAATTAAATGTAAGAGTTTTTCTTCACACAACTGCTGCGGCTGCAACGCCGTAAAAGGTCTTAGCAAGATGTGCCGTCGCCTAGCTTTATACACTATTCCACGCATTCCCGTGGGCTATACGGATTTGTCGATATTATCAATCAAATGACAAACACAGTGGTTTTCCAGGGGCTTCACAATAGCCCGCTAAATAAGAATGAATCGATGAAAGGTATTTACCCTTCTACTACAGTATAGATAACTGTCTTTCAATTGGTAAAGATTTAGCTACATCAGACAGCCATTGCTTGCTTTTACACTGAAACTATTCCCGCTTTTCAGTGAACAGAACCACAATTATGCCACCTAGCCTGCATGACACTTTTCGACACACTGAGTGACACTCTCTTTAACAGGGCACGTTTGGCCGATTGTTTACGCTATAGCCCAGTCCAATGTTTATATTCCCAGCCCTTTCGTTCGCGACACACAGGGACTTCTTTGTCCTAGCAGCGAGCGCGTCTCACCGAAAGCACCCCAATACCACACATCTAAGGTGCTCTACCCTCGTCCACAGGACGAACTTGCCTGTATCAGTGTGATAATACAAGTTATTTTCCATTTACGTACTTTCCTAGGTGAAAATCTAGTGACGAAAGTAGTTCTTATTTTTGCCCATGCATCATCGAAACAACAGAGAAAAAAGAACAAACGCTACTTTAATATGTATGTATAATCGACATTCAATCATAATTTAATTAGCTTCGAAACTTAATTCATAACACTAGGCCCTAAGCAGTACACTTTTTTCAAGGCCTCATTTCCAGTGAATGGCGCGTGTAACTTCTCAGGGAGGGAGTGTGTCCCCCACGATCCTCCCCTGGCTACTCCACTGCAGGGAATTATGGAAATTATTATCCACCGAGAGGATGGACTTCATATATCACACATCAAGTCCCTGTGTTGAAGAACAAGTGAGGTTTTACCATGCTAAAATATGAACGTTTCACTGGTCTGGCTGAAAGGCCTTGCAACGCCGTGAAAGTTTCATGGGTCCAGCTAGTCTATATATTAATACGCTAGTACCTACCTACGTACGTACTTACCTTTTGTGTCACGCTCTTCATCACCAATAGATACAAGAAAATTCGAGCTTTATTGAGTTCGGGAAGCTGGCGTATCTGTGATACAGCTGGTGACTAATCTCTCGGCCACAGACCAGGTCTTTTTAACTGTTTATACGCCCGAAATTTTCAAGAATAAATCTTTGGGAACCTGTATCATGGTTTGCTGCCAAAGGAATTCCACGGCTCCAGTTAGACAGAGCAACGTATAAATATATCCCACGGGTCCACTTAGACGGGGGCAGCTTCAGTAATTATTATCAGCAAAAAGGCATGTCCCTGGGCTGTTTTGAATGAACAGGTTGGGATCTGGAAAATTTCTATGTGGGGGTGGGCACTAAGAGTGCCAATAAAATTCAACTGGGGGGTGGGGGGCAGCGAGGCACAAAAGCTAGGCTTTAAGCAGTGGATTTTTTCAGGGCCTCATTTCCAGTGAAGGGTGCGTGTAACTGTTTAGGGAGAGAGTGTGTCCTCCACGATCTTCCCCTGGCTACTCCGCTGCAGGGAATTGTGTATATTATTATCAACCAAAAGGATAGACTTAATATACGGTATCGAGTCCCAGCGTTGAAGAATAAGTGTGGTGTTGCCATGCTACAACATGAACGTTTCACGGGTCTGCCTGAAAGGCCTTGCAAAGCCGTGAAAGTTTCACGGGTCCAGCTAGTTTTGACTATTTAGGCTGTAAAATAGTGCTAATGATGCGAGATGTTGTTGTAAACGTCAGGAATACTTTCTTTACACCGAATACAGTATACTCTCCTGATCATAAATTTAGGTCCAGTTGAAAAAGTATTACTCTACATGCATAGATGCTGAAACATTTTAAAGTAAAATTTACTCGCTGTAAAAAAAATGGTAGAAGAACACAAACAATATCTATCTGATCAATTTAATTAGCAAATCGCGGTTTAGCTGAGATCCTTACGAACTGATCAAAATCTAAAAATTCGGTCGCACCAAAGTCTTGCTGTAGAAAAGTTCGTGGATGTCACCTCAGAAATTATCACTCACGTTGTCAGTGCGCCACTAAGCCAAGGCCAGCAAACTACGAGAAGCCTCCTTTGAACGTGGTCAGATCATTGAGCCGCACAGCCAAGGTTTTTCGCTGTGCGCAATCGCAGCTGTTGTTAGCGCAGTAAAACGGTGGTTGCAAGTTCCTGAAAGACCTTGAGAGTTGAGAACACCATAATATAGTGGTAGATCGAAAAATTTAACCAGCATTGAGTAGGAGAATTTGTATGATCAGGGGGACGGTTGGGGACGATTTTCGGAACAGATAGAGCATCTCATAAATGCCGAGTGCGGTCCGATAACCATTACGCTACACCTGAGCAAAAGGGATTGAATAACAAAAAGAATCTACAAGGGTCTCTTCTGCTTTCACGTCACGAAGTACTGTAGACCGTTTTGAGTTCGCCATGGAGCACGACCAAAAAATGGATGTTGAAAACTGAACGAGAGTTTTGTTCCTTGACAAAAAAATTATCATAGACGATCCTGGTGGCTTCCAGTTACTAGCACGACTAAGGATAATTCCCTGAAACGGTCAGGTGGACGCAGAGCTGCCAACCGATTGACTGTTAGGAAAGCCCTTGATACTGCTCTCAGCCCAAGAGTTTCTAGCTTGCAAAAAAATGTAGTAGCCTCTTCGTGGCAACAGCGTTAGGCGACGATGCGTCTTGCTCTTTCCACCAGTGTGTTTTCAGTTTTTGCTACTGTACTGCGTGTTTTCATGTGGTAGGAAGGGCTGTGTAGCAAGCGCCGAGTAGTTGGCTGGCAGCAGGAACACCATTATATTACCTTCCGTACACTAAGGGAGAATGTTGTAAATTTTCTCGACGATGGTTGCTACTCAGGATGTTCTGCTTAATTTGACGAGCGTGTACCCTGAAGCTGTAGGAACTGGAATCAAGGCTTCGTTTTCTCTCTGGGGAAGGAACTCTTCGCTTTCCCATTGAGCTAATCTAATTTATTCTATTGTGAGGCCAGTGTTACAGCAAAAGTGTTCTTTAAAACTTAATACATTTGTAACGTCTATGTTGTTGATCAGCTTGTGTCTTGCTCGTTCGTCCAGTTCTCGGTGTCAGTATTACGCAGGGGAAAATGTATGCTCAGTGATACCTGATGTAGGTTCCTGTTCTTTTGGTAGCTATGTCACAGATTCGTTAACGAACTCAAGCTGCGAGTATAATGGTTGTTGGATCCTGGGACAGGAGTGTCCAATGCGGATAACACTGGTAAAGCGGCGAATGCGGCCGTGTTTCAGTTTTCATTGGTTGTCAGTAGAGTTACCGATAGTGCCATAATTGCCATAATTCTTATCTCTGATTGCCTCTGCAACTTTCATCAGAAAAGTTTACAATGTGTCTGTTCCTCGATCTTAGGAAGGCATTTGATACCATAGATTCAGATGTATTGTTAAGCTGAGAAGGTACGGTGTCACACGTAATGCACTCAATTTGCTACGCTCGTGCCTCACGGACCGTTGTCAGTTTGTTGATTTTGATAATATGTGTGCTGTTGAGGAGGCTGTTTCACTTGGCTCAGAGCTCAACGTTGGGACCATTGCTTTTTAATATTTTTATCAATGATATTGTATTTTTACTTGAGGTTAATTGTGTGCTCTTTGCAGATGACGCAGTCTTTTATGTTAGTGATGATGATTTTATGGTAGCTGTTTGTAGGATTCGTCGATGCATCCAGCACCTCAGTACTTGGTTAAATTCCAATAGATTAATATCCCATGAAAAAAGAAGAAGCTGATGTTAGTTACCACTAGGAACACACCCCATCTTTCCTATATATACCTTATTGAAGTTAAGCTTCAATGGGTGAAAGAAATACACCTGGGTATTGTTTTAGATTGCAAGTTATCTTTTAATCTACATATTGCGGAAGTATGTAAGAAGCTAACTAGATCACTCGGACTATTATACTGCATTTCTAGCAAAATGCCAATTAGCACCCTCAGAAATCTTTATTACCTCCGCCAAGGAGGTTATGTTTTCGTCGTGTTTGTCTCTTTGCCTTTCACCAAGATAACTTAAAAAGTTATGAACCGATTTGGATGAAATTTGCAGAGATTGTTTGGTATGTTAAGAGAAGCAGATGATTAACTTTTTGTGAAGATCCGTCCATCCTTTTGTTTGTCTGCCCTATTTTTCTAAATGCCCTAACTCAAAAAGTTATGGACGGATTTTCATAAAATTCACATCAGTTGTTAGGTATGTAACGAAGAGTAAATGACCAAATTTTGGTAATGATCAGTTTTTTCGTTCGTTCTTAGTTTGTCACTGTTTTTAGTTTTATGCTTGTTCGCACAATAAATCGAAAAATAAGCAATGGAATGGATCTTTATAAAATTTATAGTGGTTGTTAGTAATGGTAAAAGACATAAATGATTAAGTTTTGATGCAGATAGGTTCGTTCGTTTGTATTTTTGACTCATGTTTGTCATAACGTTTGTTAGCAGAAAACTGCTCTGTCGAAGGAAGACAGTAAGCTAGAAGAAATAATTGTTTACTGCCCGTGAAAACTCATCCCTTCATGAGTGGTCTGTTAATTATCTACTGAAGTGACCAATATGACGTGCCTAACCTGAGAGAAAAAGTTATAGAATCAGACTCTAGCAGCTGCAAATATCTTTGCTTCGATTTCAAGGAGTGTTTCAAGCAAGAAGTGCATTCAGGCGAGGGGGGATAACGATCGCACTTTTCGCCATCATCTGCAGCCTGGTCATCGATCTTCATGAAAACGCGCCTTAATTACAAAATCTGCAGCCTGGCCTATTTTCCGCCCGTCTAATTCGTTAAGAAACAATAATGTAGATATCTCCAGCAGTTCGAAACTTCTTAGATGTCATGTAGCTACCTAATGGCTCGAAAGCTCGGGGCAAAACGCAATTATAATGCAAAATGCTTCCCAATTGATATTTTCAGAGTGTATTATCAGAGTTTAGCGTCTTTCTATCTTTTATGGAACATAGAATTTGCACTAAATTTCCTCAGTGACGTCCACGTTAGTTTATAACTATTTTCTAGCTCTACACCAAAATGCTGCCAGTATATAAAATAGTTTGTGGTAACAACGCTTGTTACGCGTTGAAGCAAAACTGAGAATGACGTTACACCGATCACGAGGAAGAAGTGAATAGCGCATAGTAGTTGCGAGTCTGTGCTTTCTTTTGTGTGTGTGCCGCTGGTTGGTGTGTGTGTTAGCTGTGTGGATGACTTAAGCTTCCTGGAGGTTGTGTCCAAGCCTAATAATACACTCGAGCGGCATGGATTGTTCCCTGCATATGCCATATCTCCCTGCCCTGGCCCTCTTATAATCCTGTGTTATGTGTTTGCGCTTGTTGTTGACTTGCGTGCAGTCAAGCATAACGCGTATATGCTCTACTCGTGTTACCAGCAGTAGAGTAGCAGAGCGTTGTGCCTCGCTCGATCCAGGCACTGCACCCTGCAATGGAAGGCGTGCATGTGGCAGGCACGCAGGCAGCGCCACACTCGGGTGTACGGAGCAGCGCAGCGAAGGAAGAGCGTCATCTGTTGCCATTGCTCATGCAAGCGCTGCAGGGAAAGTCGCGCCGCTGCACTTCAGCAGTTTCACGCTCCGTTCAGTAAGAGTGTCGGAGGAGCTCTCTCTCCCCTCCCTGTGTGTGCTGTTGACTCTTGCGTCACCCTGCGACCCATCCCACCTCTTCTGCCCACACCCCCGCATCGCTTCTTCTGCTCACCGCTCCGCTCATGGACAACCTATTCTGAAGGCGCCTCCACACTTTCGTACATGTTGGCATACTTGCATGACAACCACGTGCATCAAGTCAAGTATGACCGTGTGATGGTTGTATTTAGTGGGCAGACAAGGTGGTCGTACTGTATGACGGAAGTCAGAGTTTGACTTTTGAGGGCGTAGTTTGAATGTCCACATACAGGTTGGTACCTACGTGTGAGACTTCGTCATACATTAGTTGTGCTTTGTTTTTTCCCTGCCAGCCCTGCAGCAATTAAGTCGTCTTGGTCCAGAGACATGACTTTCACAAGCGCACACACTTTAAAGACTGATGTTGGTTATCAGTTAGTATGACTGTATGACTAGTCTTGCTACACGTGGCTGTCATGCAAGTATGCCAATATGTATGGAAGTCTGCAGGGGCCTCAAAGACCTGCTGCTTCGTCTTGCAACCGTGTGTCTTGGGATCGCCTTCTTACGTACCCATTAACTTCTAGTTGGTGGCTATTATTGTTGTGCCTTTAGTGTCTGCGTTGTGGCTCTAGCATTGGTACCTGCGTTGTTGCTGTTACTTAGATACTTACCTGCGTTGTTGTTCTAGTTTTGGTACCTATATGCGTTGTTGCTGTTACTTTGGTACCTACCTGCGTTGTGGCTCTAGCTTTGGTACCTGCGTTGTTGCTGTTACTTTGGTACCAACCTGCGTTGTTGCTCTAGCTTTGGTACCTGCGGTGTTGCTGTTACTTTGGTACCTACCTGCGTTGTTGCTGTTACTTTGGTACCTACCTGCGTCGTTGCTTTAGCTTTGGTACCTGCGTTGTTGCTGTTACTTTACTACCTACGTCGTTGCTCTTACTTTGTTACCTGCGTCGTTACTGTTACTTTGGTACCTACGTTGTTGCTCTAGCTTGGGTACCTGTGTTGTTGCTGTTACTTTGGTACCTACCTGCGTCATTGCTTTAGCTTCAGTACCTGCGTTGTTGCTGTTACTTTGGTACCTACTTGCGTCGTTGCTGTTACTTTGGTACCTGCGTTGTTGCTCTAGCTTTGTTACCTGCGTCGTTGCTGTTACTTTGGTACCTGCGTTGTTGCTCTAGCTTTGGTACCTGCGTTGTTGCTGTTACTTAGCTACCTGCGTTGTTGCTGTTACTTTGCTACCTGCGTCGTTGCTGTTACTTTGGTACGTGCGTTGTTGCTGTTTCTTTGGTACGTGCGTTGTTGCTGTTACTTTGGTACCTACCTGCGTCGTTGCTGTTACTTTGGTACCTACCTGCGTCGTTGCTGTTACTTTGGTACCTACCTGCGTCGTTGCTGTTACTTTGGTACCTACCTGCCTGTTGCTGTTACTTAGATTAAAATTGGTACCTGCGTTGTTGCTGTTAACTTTGGTACCTGCGTTGTTATTTCTTTACGTACCCTCATCCAGTGGCCTTACTACACTACGCCCCTGCTTTGTATTCTCATACATTGCTGTGTTGCCAACCGTCCCCTGATGCTTGCAGCTGGTGCGTTGGTCAGCTGCAGACGGTCCTGCCGTACACTCTGCTGTACGGATCAAACGCTGCAGCTCAGGATTGAATTGTATATATTATAGTTTCAACCGCCGTTTTCTCTACGAAAACCGTCTTACAGAGGAAAAAAATGTGGGATCCACATGCGAGGAGCGAGGATGTTCCTGCAGGAGATCAAGACGCAAGGAAACAGCAAATGGGGGAAGAAAAAAAAAATGCTTAATAAGGAGTATTATTATAAGGTAAACTGGCCACGAAAGATGGACGTCCTGAAGGCTTGGCTAAGGTTACGCGAGCGGTTCTCCTTGGGGCACTGCTCCCCATATAGTGTAGGATGAACGAGGTTACCCTAAGTTCATAGTGAGTGCCCTATGCCCTCTGAGGGAGGTACAGTACAGCGAGCAGTAAGATTTGCTCTCATTGGCTGCAGCCTCATTGCTCTGTACGGCTCACATCATACCCACTGCCGGTATCGCAAGCGCTAACCTCGAGTCCGAGTTGGAATCTTGCTAGTACCAGGAGTCAGACTTAGTGAGAATGGGACTATTTTCTAAGGAAAAAAGAATCAGTCTGTAGGAGGATATGTTTCAGGGTCTAATGAGTCTGATGCATACAAAAGTCAAGAGTTGGACTTCGTCCATCCGACTGCACAACCCTGAGCACAAGTGGTATTTCTTGCTACAAACATAAGGTAGAGAGCTGCTCCCCAGGCGCGCAGCTAAACATAGCTCTGCTCAACATCAGCTTTCCTTCCCAGTACTGCAGTGTTGCGGCTGCTACCCTCTCTGCCTCGGGTGCACTTCTGTTGCTGGCAGCACGTGTCGCTCTGTACCCATCCCACCGCTCGGCTGGGGCCGTGGCTCCCACTCTGCCTCCTGCAGCAGTCATGTGTATAAGCTCCTCCCTCTGGCGGCCGCCCGTACCCTTCGCCTGAGCTCCAGCCCTCGTCGCCGCGGCACGTGGCTCTCCCCCTCTTTTGATTGATCTCCATAATTACTGCTGCTGGGATGCTCTCTGTCTCCTTCCGGTCGGCACTGCTGCTGTTGCCGTCGCTATTTTGCTTTGTAATTGTTTAGTGACGCTTCTTTGTGACGTGATAGCCATTGAGGTGCGATGCTGCAAGGCTGGCGGGAGGGCGTCGTACTCTGTGGCGGGGAACTATGTATAGGTACCCCTCTACTCTGCATCATCCGCTTCTGTTCATTGCAGAATAATGTACAGTATATCGTACTGACTTACCTAATGACAGTAGATGCTTCAGTTGCCGGCCCAAAGAGTTAACCGTTTTCTCTATATAGTCTTCTTCTGTCGTGTTGATGTTGCTGCTGTTGATGACTTTTTGGAAGATCTAATTAAGAGTTATTTTGTTCCGAAATATAGCTTCTTAAAATTTACGTAAAAAGGCTTGAATGAAAACTCATTTTCGCTGTTCATCTTTTGTATTTTTGGAATCACTGTGACAGTTGTAGACACACAAGATGACTCAGTTATAATTCAGTTACAGAGTGATAAATGGTCATGGCAAATGAGGCCATGACGTCGCTAACGCACTCTACTAGGTGTATAAAAATAGAGGCTAGCGGAACAAGCTGGAGGGCGACTGCCTGTCGGCCCTCCAACCTCCAAAACTGACTAATTCCGTTCCAACGGGTTAAACCCTCGACAGGTCGGGTTCAACCCCCTCAGCCCGCATCGTCCAATGCACACATTTCTATCGTAAAAACATCCCCTCCTACGTATGCTTGTTCGTCGCTGCTATGATGTCGTCATCGAGAACTTCCCACGAGAACCCTCATTGGTGGCTTCCCTTGTTGAGGAGGCCCCTCCTTTAAGTGTCCCTTGATCCTAACCAAGAAAAATAAGTAAAACTGTAGACTCTTTACAAAAATATCGATTACGAACTGCCTTTCACGCTTCATTTGACTCGCGAACGGCGAGACTCAAGCTTGGTTCACGTTTATCTTTCTCTCCTGCAACCCATTAATTTTACGACCACAGGTTGTCACAGACATGGACCTGCATGACCCTTTTTCGAACCTGATACGCTCGCAGCTGCCCTCTGCTTCGGACCTCCCGTTAATCACTGCACTATCCCTAGGCTGAGTCAAGGGTTCCACAAATCGTAAAAGATTTATGCATGGTTATTTCGCTTGGCGAGTAGCTAATTACTTAAGGTTGAACTGCTTTTAGTAAGGAACCCGTCCAATTATTTTGTTATGACGCGTAAATTATTAAATGACCTATCACTACGTCCATGTGCATCACGATGTTAGCTTCCAATGTTTTCCTAAAATATACCGATACTGATTGCAGCTTTCTGACAACCACTAAAAACATGATTCTCATTAGGAGGGTCGTAATTATCAGGATTTGCGGCAGGAATTCTTATGATTACGACACTTCAACTGCCCAATTGATTCATAAAGTGAGTATATATTATTTCTAGTGCTCCCCTTTCCTATCGACGTAGGTTTACCTCACGAGATCCCGTTTGAGATTAGTTTTTGCCTTGCCATCAAGCTAATGGGTTTCCAGGTTATAATGGTGTGTCTCATGATGCCTGGACCTGACATTGCTAAGTGCTTTTCCTATTTTTTGAGCATTTCTTCGCGAAAAGCATTTCTGAAAGTTTACGAAGCATCGAACGTTGATTAAGAAATATTATCTAATTCCTGCATCCTCCTGCTAACCATTGGATACAGGATTGCTTCTGTCAAATCCCCTATGAAATTGCCTCCCTGACTTCAAGACAAAAAATTTAGAGGATGGAATGGGCAGAGAAATACATTAAGATCATCATGAATCATGTTCTTTTCATTTATGAAACCCGGGCAACCCGTGATGGACCTGATGGGTGGAGTTAGGGTTGGGTGCTACCTGGAGGTGTGCGTAAAACGTCAACAGCAGGAAAGTGGTGTTATGATATGGGCTGGTATGATAGGGAATCAACTTGTAGTTCCGGTTAATGTACCTGATGGCGTGAAAATTACACCTGCATCATATTGTGACATGTGAAAGGACGTCTTGGTCCCATGGCTGGATGACATACCTCTTTCTTTGCTTCGAAACTTGATTTTCATGCGTGATTATGCGCCTTCTCTCTCCCCCCATACTATCTCAGCATTTCTTTACTCTTTGGGGTTCCATGGAGAGAAACTGATAGTTTGACCACCGTGCTCACCTGATCTAAACCCAATTGAAAACTTCTGGGCCCTTCTGAAAAGAGAAATTTACGCAGATAGAAGGCAGTATAACTCAAAATCTGTCTTGTAAGATGCTGTTGCTGCAGGGCATGGGCAGTTCTACTTTCTGCAATAAACTAACTGGCTGCTTGGATTCAAGGATTATTGAAGTTATTAAACGTCATGGAAGTCATATTGGCCAATAAAACTTTTTTTAGTCCTTGTAAACTTTTGAATAATAATTTCTTGTTCAACACATATTTTTCTCATCTGGGTTGTTCATTTTTGCTCTCGTGGTGATACAAAACTGAGTATTTTTTTGTCAAAAAGCTATTACCGCCGCTCGGTGAAATGAGTAAAATTGACGAAAAAACATAATTTTTCTAGAACCAGCACGATTAGCCTGTCGTAATTGGTTGTAGCTGCTGTAGATGATTTTTGGAAGATCTAATGAAGAGTTATTTATTTCCAAAATATGGCTTCTTAAATTTACATAAAAGGCTTCATTAACGACTCATTGTTGGTTGTTAATCCTTTGTATT
>LQNS02276482.1:2615982-2627732 GCA_001587735.2 Parhyale hawaiensis | reverse complement strand
TAATATTAAAATGAAAAGTATGCAACTTTGAGTTGCGCGACCGACGTGACCTTGAGCTTTCACCGTCACGTATAATAGCACCTCAATGTTCGGCGGCATGTTCCCCGAGATTCTGCCCGCAGTTCGCCGGACTTTGCCCGCCCGTGTAATAGAGCCTTCACGGGTCATGACTGGAATGTGCTCCGCAGGTAATGATTGCACGGTTGCTAGAGATAATGACTGTACTGCGTCCCGTAGGTAATGAGCGTACACTGCCGCCGCAAGAGTATACTGGAGGTTGAGTTCAGGGATGAAGAAGGCACGGGACTGGGCCCCACTCTTGAGTTCTATGCCCTGGTGGCGGGTGAACTGCAGCGCTGTGATTTGGCCATGTGGCTGTGTGACGACCCGCCTGTGACGCCTTCTCCCCAGCAGCACCAGAACGCCCAGGCCATGCTGCACCACGCCCACGCCCTTGTAGAAGATGAGGACGACTGCCCACAGGAGGAACATGTCGTTGGTCCCAGCACCATGGATCTTTCAGCGCATTTCTCAGAGCCATCACAGCTGCATGAGGACACGCCGCACTTGGAGACGCTGAGTAGCGAGCAGGGCGAGAGCAAGCCGCCTGGATACTACGTGCGCAGAATTGGGGGCCTTTTCCCTGCGCCTCTGCTGCAGGAGAGTCCTCAGTGTGACCGGGCAGCAGATCTCTACCACTTCCTGGGAGTATTCCTTGCAAAGGCGCTGCAGGACAACATGCTCGTTGACATTCCTCTCTCTCGGCCCTTCCTGAAGCTCATGAGCCAGGGAGAGTTTGGCAGTGTCAAGGATCGCTCTGTGTTGCAAGAGCTCAAGTTCAAACACGACTCCAACTGTTCCAGCCTTAGCGCCAGCATGGACTCCATATCGTCTGTCACGTCCTCTATGGCATCTTCAATGATTAGCGACGATGGCGTTGACTTTGGCCGTGGAGATCTCAGTGACAGGAGTGTCAAGGGTCGTCTGCAGCAGGATTCAGAGCCTTGGTTCAATGGTATACTTTCTTTAGATGATATAGCAGAAGTATATGGAGAATATGGGCAGTTCCTTCAGCAGCTGGTGCAGCTGGCTGCCACCAAGCATCGCATATTGGCAGACCCTCGCCTCAGTCCTCAACAACGCACCCATCAGCTAGCCAATCTTACTCTACCCCCACCACCCAAGAGTCACCCGCTTGACCCCCCGCCTCCTGCAGCACGCCTCGAAGACCTCTGCCTCAGCTTACAGTATCTATCGCCCTCCAAGCACCTTGGCTACTCCTCTATTGACTTAGTGCCTGGTGGTGGTATGATTGATCTTACCATTGATACACTCGACGACTACCTAAGTCTCACTCTCAAGTGGGTTCTCCACACGGGCATCAAGAGACAAATGGAGGCATTTAGTGACGGCTTTTGCAAGGTGTTCCCGCTGAGCAAATTGGGTGCCTTCAGTCCCGAGGAGCTTCGCCTGCTGCTCTGTGGCGAGCAGTCGCCCCAGTGGACGAGGGAGCACATCCTGCAGCACACCGAGCCAAAACTTGGCTACACGTAAGTCCGTAGCTCCTTACAATATATTTTTGCACCGCATCGCTCATGTTTCCTTCAAATATAGTATAGTTCTATGCCGCTGCGTGTCATTTCTGGTGTTACACTTGGTGAAATTTTGACTTAGAGCTAAAGTTATTTTGTGCCTCACTCAACTGCACATCTCAAGAGGCATAGGATGGGACATAGGCCATTGAGGTTAGTTTGGCTCGCCCGTTCTATGTTATGGGGAGCAGCGCCCTCAGGGGTGTTTGTAGGCTACCTTAGCCATTAGCTAGGCCTTCGGGGCGTATGTTTTCATGCCCACTTTGCTTCCTTCCATTTTTGTACTAATATTGATGATGCTTTTTTCTGTTCTTCATCTTCTTTTCCGACTTGCCGTTCCCATGCGCGTTGACCCTGTGTGGAAACACCCTTGTGCATGGGTTCCACGTATTTATCGACATACTAAATGTCCCTTCTTGCTTCCTCAGTTACTTTATCGTAACTTCACGAGTAACCCGAAGACGAGCTTCAACAAATCCTGCCCTAGAAACGTCAATTCCTCTTGGCTATTTTTCCTTTACTGTACTTCATTATTACTCACGAACAAAGTGAGAGAGGTGATAACGTTTTCGTTGAATATTTAAGTTTATATATATATATATATACGGTGTTTGTATACCGTATATATGTTTGTTTGTATATATATTTGTCTGTCCACCCAATAAGTGGTCGAAGGAGTTGAACAATCTTCATTATTTTTTGTAGGGAGTTGGTGGGTTGACCTAGACGTGACCCATGCCAATAAACCAGGCCTAGCTGACCATAAAAAATGACGGCGTTGAATTTTTCTCCACCAGGGCGAATTGGCCTCCAGTGCGGCAGATCGTCTGAGAATGGGGCGTTCTATTTGTTTCCTATGTTATTATTGAAAAGCTAATCCATGGAAAGAATGCGGCTGTGCCCTAGCCTCGTTCATCGAAAATGACCTCGTTGAATTGCCCCCTACCGCGGGTGATGGTCTTACGCCACCGAGGCGTTTTAGTGTCAGAATTGTGTTAGCTTCCTCACTATATATACACAATTCTTCATTTCGTAATGAAAAAATATTACTACTTCCTACCTCAGTAGGAGTTATTTCTCGTTAAGTAACTGAAACAAGTAGATCGTCCTCTCAAGACCGACTGCAAAATCTTCACCTAGCGAGCTCAAAACTGTAACATATCGACTAGCTGTCAGACTTTCTGTTGATCCTGATGGGAACACCTTCGTGCGCTTTTTGCCTCAAGTCTCGGAAGTTAATTCTGTTCGCATGTTTCTTCAGTCGTATAGCTCGGGAACGGTTAGAGCTCTCTTTCCACCGTCTGGCTAGCGACTGGGATGTAATCAACTTGAAACCTTATGAAACTTTAAGCGATTCTAACAATCTACATATTTGTAACTTTTTTTTTTGTAAGGATCAGCTTGTGAAGTGAGTCAGATTTTAGAAGGCAGCTAGAACTCTGGCGTGAAGTCCTACATTGTATCGTGTTCGTTATAAACGGGCAAAAGGGTGCGTTCTGGTTCTCTTCGCTTGTCACAAGCATAAATTTATATAAACACACGCCCAACATTTTCATATTCCGTTGGATCCCAGGTGCCTGTTACTAATGGTGCCCTCCCTGTAGATTTGGTGTTGAATGTGCGCCGTATAACCTTATTTTATTGTTCGCCCCAAGGGCACACCGTTGAATTGCTCATCAGTAAATTATCAGTGCAGCATATTGCAGATCATCTCTGGTATTTACACTGAAGTTAGCCATACCAGTAACAAACGTTGCTACGAATATAATATTGGTCTCAACAGAAGAGAGTCTCCAGCCTTTGTACGACTCGTGAACGTCCTGGTGAGCCTGAGTGGCGAGCAGCGAAAGGCTTTCCTCCAGTTCACCACAGGCAGCTCCACCCTCCCGCCTGGTGGGCTCGCTAACCTCTACCCTCGCCTAACCGTCGTTAGAAAGGTGAGTTGTGCACTGCGCTTGTGGCTAGTCGCGTCTCCCACGCCATGGTACATAGGGCATTGGCTCTCTATGCACCTTCGAGAGATTGCAGCCAACAAGCCAGCCTGTTCTGGAGAGCTGTGCATTCTTATTAGGTCTGTAGCCCAGGCTCTGGATGCGAGGTTGTAGGGAGTGGCTACTGAGTGTGGATCTGTCTGTTGAGTGGGGAGCCAGCAGTTAAATACACTGATTTAAAATTATTCTTCTTTGCTCGAATACACTAACTTTATTTGGCTCCAATCTTAACGCTGGCTTATTCAAACTGAAGTTGCAAATTTTCAAAAATGTTCTTTCCCTTCTAAAAATTATGCTTCTTTTTTAAACAGAGAGTTGACGAGGCATATTTTAGATGCTTCTCATTTTCGGATGCACATGATAGCAGGAGGACTGAAGTTTGTTTAGATCAGTGCTTTAAGGTGTAAAATGAGTTTCACAAGCTACTTGATCGTTATCGTACCAGTAGAGCTGTTGACTCATTAGGGCCGGTGCATAGCCTCTCCGCTGCTCCCTTTTCGTAGGAATGGTACGAAAAGTGCTACAGTAAGTGTACACAGAGGCTCTAATGGATTAGGTGAAACATTACATCGTTGGTAAGCGGTCTCCTCACGCTGATGTTCCTTGTGTGGGCAGGTCGATGCTGGAGACGGGTCGTATCCCAGCGTCAACACGTGCGTGCATTACTTGAAGTTGCCAGATTATTCCTCTGAAGATATCATGAGGGAGCGCTTACTTGCTGCCACAAAAGAGAAGGGCTTCCATTTAAACTAAGATCTCTTGTGTAATATGGACCTCATGCGTCATTGCTATCGCTCCTGCCACCATCTCTCTTGTGTGTTTGTGTGTCGCTCTAACATTTGTGTCTACTTGGCCCCATACCTTTGCTTCCCATTTTCATTTGTGTTAATTTCTTTATATTTTCAACTGTACATGCATTTCATTTCGGCAGTTTTACGCCCAACATTTTATACACCATATTCATTTTGAATTGATTTCAGAATTTTCATTTGTGCCTCGGAATGGTTTAGCACTTAGCTTTAATTTTACTACATAGTTCTCATCTTCCAAGGGCTTCGTACTTTCTGTACTCGTGACGCCGTCAACGTATTTCCCGCACTCTCGAACTTACGAAGCCAACTGAATTGTAGAATCTCCCCCAGCGTTCAGTTCAAGTTGGTTCCACACGTGTGACCCTCCTTGTCTTTTAGCGTGCCAGCTCGCCACGCCTGTGTCATCCTTGCATGCGTCGGCCCAGTGGGATGCGTAACAGGACCGTCTCTACCTTCCCTCATGATTGCGAGAACTCACATCAAATTAATTGTCTTTGAAACAAACGTCGGATAGTGAACCTGTTACTCAGATGTGCCCGTGTTACCTCTTCGAATCGTTGCACTAAATATTAACTGTACATATGTGTGCTGACACCTCACAGTCCGCGTGGACTGCACCGTAGCACGCGGTTAGCAATAACGTCCCGTACGCACGGTCTTCTGGACTTACTAGCCTTTTGTATGACGCATGATGTGGCGTGCGCATGTGTGCCGAACAGCGTAATCTCTTGCGTCCGTCACCACCTGCTGCTATGACTGGACCCTCAATGCTCATAATATTGCCTGCCTCTTGCTTTTGGAATTAAGCTTATATATTGATGTTAGTAAGGCATAGAGAACTTGTTCCTTTAAGGCGTTTGTTGTATTTTTTTGTGATGTTCTGGTGCATTGAATGGACGATGCCTTGGAATATGTACTAAGTGTTGCGAAGTTGCCTTTGTTATGAATTTTGTCGGCGATGAGCAAGGTATGTTGTACGAGACGCGTAACCGTTTGTATGTTACCGTCGCTGCTGGTCATGCGGATGTGGCCGCTATTTTAGGGATGGGCGGGCTGTGCAGCACAGCTCACTGCAGCTGCTCTCTCCTAACGGCTGCGTAGAGTCAGCAGCTTGATTGCTGCAGCTGCTAACAGGCGTCTGCCTCTTATGTGATATTTCGCGCAGATGTGTAACAGCTCTTGTTCTCATTTACGCCAAACCTGTCGGTGTCGAAGTACCGTACTCCCGCTGCCAGGCCAGCACTAGCGCAACAGTACATGCTATTAACAGCACAACTAACGTAGCCCATACACTGGGCAGTGGGCCGCTCGTGGACCCGCACTTGCTAGGATTTTATGGGCACCTAACCGGTAAGTCAATGCAACTCCAACCACTCAGAAGATGAAATGATATTATATTAACTATAAAAAGTAGAAGGTATATATAAGCGTAACAGACTTTGTTAGTGTTGCCGACCGCTTACTATAATAATCATGAAAGTTTCCCGCTAACAACGGCTTTCCGTTTGCATTCATCGTGAACACCAGCGGCAATATTACTTCTTCGCAATAAATGGATCAACATCTAGAAATATATATATGTATACAAATGTGCTGCAGTTCCATTTCATATTGTCATTTTTGCGAGAGTGTCGATCCATTTCATACTCACATGCCAGTCTCTGGTCATCAGTACCTATGAATAAAAACGTCAGTTTGTAGCTTGCCGTAGTTGCAGGCCTGTACAACGTATGGGCCTGTATGCGAGCAGTGTCGACCTTGCATCATCGATCATACGACCCTCCGATGCTGTGGCATTTATCAGCTCCCCATATGAAGGAAGCTTCACACCCGTGTGGAGCTTCGGACGGTAATTATAGAATGCGTGTCTGTGTGAGTGTGTGTAAAGGCAAGTTGTATTGTTCCTATCGTCCCGCAGTTGTTCATATCAGTGATGTCGGTGAATCTGAATGTAGACATATATAGATCTATATATATATATTAAAGGACGAAATGAAATTGTTTATTTTTTTTACCCCTTTGTTTCCAGCTAAATTCCCTGCTAGAGAAACAAAACTACCTGCACTTCTTAAAATAACTGAATGGCATCATGAGCCAATAAGCATTCATATACCCTCACCAATGAAATGCAACCATTGCCACCGATTGGGGCACACCAAAAAGTGGTGTCACCGCAAGATCGTCTGCTGTGCTGGATGCCGTGAAGAAGATCATGTGGTTGCAAACTGTACCACCCACCGAAATGCATCAATTGTGGCGGACAGCACAGATCCACAGACAAAAATTGTGTCAAATATAAGTTCATAGTCGAGATACTGGCGACCCGAGCTCGGGAACTTATCCCTAATAGCGAAGCTCTCAAAAGAGTGCGGGAGAGGTACCGAGCGGAGAAAAGGACATACAGCTTCGCAGCTCAAGCAGGCGCCTCCGCCAGGGACCGGAACAACGCAGTACCTCATGGCTCTAGGCCTAATAAAACTTCTTCCCCACCAACGAAGCCTATTCCAGGCACACATGTCGACCGGAGTGCATCACTGGAGAGTAGCCTTTTCACACAACAGTGCGAGCCTGACTCAGGATAACGATCTCTGTTGCCGAAGAGCGGAGAAGAACGCAAAGTTTGCTGTGCATTCTGAGAGAGCTCCTACTAAAAACCGGTCATTGTCTCCCCAAATCAGGCACTTCACTTTACTGTACTAGTCGGAAGCTTGAGCCCCCTCCCAACAAAACAAAACGTTGCCTTGACCCTGAGGTTGGAGTTACGTATGCTGCTGCTGCTGCTGCTGCTGCTAGTAAACCCACCGAAACCGCTACTGCAAAACACGCTGCGGGACCTACAGTAGACTCTTCTAGCACCACACCTGAAACTGACACCAACAATAACAAAACTGAAAGTGGTACTAAATCCTCATGGGGTCGAGAATCCATTGTGTCTATAGCGACGATGGATACGACGCAATGGATGCGGACTGCTCTGTTGAAAGAAAATGGCAGCCCGACGCTCCAACTGATCTATCAATGAAACAACTTACTTCTCTGAAACAAAAAAGCTAAACTTCCACCCCGATGAACTCACCACCTAGACCAGTCTCCGTTATTGGAAGCACCTCTTTGGTTTCAACTGCCCCACACCATACTGACCATTTTGTCAGGGAGTGCGGGAAGGAGTAATCGAGGAGGCCAAGCCCCAAAACTTGGGAAATAGAACCTACAATCATATAAAACCAAGTTCTCAGAACTCTAACTCATTCTCCGTAATGAACAACCCCTCTGCGTGTGTCTTCAAGAAGCACCCATCAATAATAACATAGTATCACCACCTTTTGGATACTCTCTACACACCTCCCAACCGACTCCTAACGATGGACATGAGCTGGGTGGATTAAACCCATCCATCTGCGCACAGCCTTACAGGCGTGCGCTGTCCAGGTCTTCGTTCGAAGACCTATAACAATCTGTTCTATATACTTGCCGCATATCCCGTTTACTGCTGATGAACTATCAGAGTTAGCAGACCCGTTGCCTCGCCCATTCCTGTTAATGGGAGATTTAAATGCTAAGAGCCCCCAATGGGGACCTGTAGGGATGTGCTGAGGACCAGTCAGATGATAGAGGCCTAAAGGTAGAGGACTTCATTCTGCAAAATAATGTGTCAGTCCTTAATGATAGATCCCAACACATTACCATATCCAAACAGGAACCTCAAGCGCTACAGACATCGCTCTCAGCAGCAGTGATGTAAAATTGGACTTTAACTCCGAGTAATACAAGATCATTACCCAGTAGTAGTTTCTCTTCACTAACCACCTCAAATCCAACCAAGACCAATTCGCTATTTAACAAAGCCAACTGGACAATATTTCGTGCCTTAACTGAGGTTCGCTCAATGTCAGCTGGCCTCATCCCTATTGACGCACTATTTGAAGTTCTGGTCAGCACGCTAACAGCAGCTGCTGGTCAGTCAATGCCTATATCAAGTGGAAAGCTACCTCGGCCACCGGCCCCTTGGTGGAATCAGGAATGCAAACAGGCCCAGGTAAGGAGGAGAACGAAGAGAGCACTGCGATACCAGCACACTCTAGACAAACTGATTGCATAGAACAGAGCCAAAGCCACATTTCGACAAGCAAAGATTACATCATGGCGCACGTATGTTTCGTCAATTGATTCGAACACGTCGATCCACTCTTGTCGGGAAGCGAGTGCAAAAGATAGCCGGGAAGTTTCGACCTCATCCTATACCGTCCATATAAAATAATGATGGGACCATAGTTGGTGATCCACTTTGAGTTGCTAATGTGTTTTCAGATCATTTTGCCCCAGTTGGAAATGATCAGCAAGACTGTCCTGCTTTTATGCGCCACAGAGCTCTTACGGAATCTAGGCCTATCCCTCTTACGCCATTTGATTCACCACTTAACAACCGAATAACCATCACCGAAGTACTAAAGGCGTTGTCCGAGACTACGAGCTCCCGCCCTGGCATTGACATCACCTGCCCACTGTTGAAGCATGCACACCCAACCTACCTAACCTTTCTCCTTAATGCATACAACAGAATCTATAGCAATTACGAATTCCCAACCGTCTGGCATACAGCCATTGTGATCCGTATTGCAAAGCCAAACAAGGACCGCTCGCAGCCGGCTAACTACCGACCTATCTCACTCACTAGTTGCCTTCGCAAGCTCTTTGAGTGAATCATTAACCATCGACTCATTTGGTATCTGTAAAAAGAATAACTCATTTCCCCAATCCAATCGGGATTTAGCCGTAATAGAAGCACCGCAGACCAACTGGTGCAGCTGGAGAGGGATGTACTAAGGGCCGTCTCTTCACAGAACCACACAGTGGTTGTGTTCTTTGACATCCAAAAAGCTTACGACACTGCCTGGGCTTATGGAATTGTGAAGTAACTTCATACCTTAGGAGTGCGTGGCTCAATACTTGCCTTTATTTCAAACCTTCTGGCCCAACGAAGCATCCGAGTTCGTACCAACACCACTTTATCTGCACCAGTCAATCTAACTAGAGGAATCATCAGGGGGCATTTTATCGTGCACCTGTTTTATGGTTGCTATTAACGATCTCTCATCCTACCTCCTTCACACTGCGAAGGCGACACTGTATGTAGACGATTTCATTATCTACGTGTCTGGCGCACACCTTCAGTACATCGAAAGACAATTGCAAATGGCAATATATATATATAGACGACCTACGAAACTGGACAGACCGCACGAGGTTGATTTTTTCCCCAGCCAAAACCGTAGCAATGCACATTTGCCGTGTGATCAATTGCCCAATACTCGTCGTTAATCTGTCCCTGCAGGGTCGCCCCGTCGAAGCAGTAGAATCCTACAACTTTCTGGGTATCACAATCGATAACAGTTTGTCCTGGAAACAACACATCCTTGAACTGAAACATACCTGCATCCGATCTCTGAATCTCCTTAAACACATGTCGCATAAAACCTGGGGTGCAGACAGAAAATCACTCCCACGATTATATCTCATGCCAATTAAACCTAAACTATACTATGGGTGCGAGGCTTATAACTCGGCCTGCCCCAATCTTCTGGAAAGTCTGGAGCCAGTCCAGAACTCACCTCTACGTATAGCTACGGGAGCAATCCACACGTCGCCAATTTTCAGCCTACGAGCAGATACAGGCATCAAGCCACTCTATTTCTATAGCAATATCAAACTACTATGCGACACAGCATTATAACGTCTCGCATCCGTTACACCTTGATGTAGCGGCGGCGGATGACAGCCCTCGCCCCAGTCTCCCGACACCTTACGCAGAGGATGCTATATTTGAGCAGAGACTACAATTAAACATATCCTCCCTGAAACATCCACCGACGTATCAACCTGAAATACCTAATCTGCATGTTTGCAGAACACTGTACTCACTACTAAATAATGGACGCCACAAGTTTTTCGTGGCGTCTTCCTGAACTATGTTGCCACTCACCACGACTCCACCTATAGCTATACCGATGGGTCAAAAACTCCCAAAGGCGTGAGTTTCTCATATGTCTCTCCTACCCGACAGTACGCTCGTAAAGTGCAAAATTTTACATGTGTTTACAGCGGAACTTCTTGGAATTCGCTTTGCCGTGCGACACTCGCTCAATTGTTATAATTTCCTCCCGTAGCGCAATTACAGCTATAGAACAACTCCGACCCGAAAACCAACTGGTGCAGGAGATTAGAAATGAAATCTCTGCGAGTGAGAAAGCGGTCCACCTCTGCTGGGTCCCCAGTCTCGTGGGAATCCTTGGCAATGAGAGGGCAGTACGCTTGCCCGCGATGCTGTAGCAACTCGTGCTCTCGAGCCTGTCCCAATACCACGCTCTGACTTCAAACGTCACTTCCAAAGGATTGTGTAGCACAAATGGTACGAGGAGTGGGAAACTAAAGTGTTAGCTGACAACAAATTGAAAATGATAAAACCACACTTAGACGTTAATCTCATATGTGACTTTGAGAATAGAGAATGGGTAGTCAAGTTAGCAAGACTAAGAATTGGACATACACTAGGAACACATGGCTTTCTACTGAGAAATGCCTCATTATCCTACGCTCTAGATTGCCTTGTGCCGCAATCTGTACATCACATATAGATTGAATGTCCCTCAATAATGGATGAATGCAGAAGATACCTTGGTCCTGGACCCTACTCCCTTACTGATATATTTCAGAAGCTCTCTGCATATAGAGGACTACTGTGGCAATTTTTTTTTACAAAATATTGACTTTTATAGAAAGATGTAATCCTGCAAATCCCTGACTTAAACTATTGAAAACAAATGCCCCATATTTTAACGAAGCACTATTATAATGACAGAGATACACTATTGAAATTCCGTTTAGAGCATCAGTGGTGGTGAAAAGGTTATATAATAATCCCTGCTAGAGGAGACTCTTCTAGTGACTAGAGTGCAATGCCTTGTATGGCGTAGGTGTCCCCTCATGGAGCATATGCTACACCATAGGCCTAAGCGTTCGGTTCTGTTACCTTCACCTTCGTTTGGCGTTTGGGACATCTGTCCTTGGTGCCCACTTCGCCTCAGTTTTTCTAGTCCTACTGATGATGCCTTCATCTGTTCTTCCTCTTCTGTATATTGTAGCGGGCCCCATCTTGCCAGAACATCTGTGGGCCTAACGAACTCTAGGGCTCTCCCGAGAGACTTCGCTGGGGATGTTGCAGCTGGCTGCAGTTCATGCAGAGGTTAGTTTATAGGGTTGGGAAGGTTCTCTATACTCCCTTCTGCTCCACGAGGTGGGCCGCCAAATGATGGTAAGCGCCAGGGATGAGGGCGCCTCTTTTTTTTTTTTTTTTTTTT
>LQNS02276482.1:2605800-2615882 GCA_001587735.2 Parhyale hawaiensis | reverse complement strand
GAAGGCCGCTGCTACAAGCTGAGCTGCAACAGAAATTCCAGAAGCAACAATGGACATTTTGAATCTTCCATTTGAATTTGAAAATATTATAAGCATCATCGCTCGGTGAAGGTACAACATCCCCTTTAGTAGAGTTTTCATTTCGAAATTTAACCGCATTTTCAGTTGGTAAATTGCTAACTGTATATTAGTCAAACAACGATGCTGCAGCTTTTTTAAATCTTAGAAGAATCACGATATCGATAATATGATGTTTGCAAGTGTATCTTCTGCATATTTCACAACTTTATAGACTTTTACAGACTATGATAATCCTCAGTTCAAGAATGTAACTCCTACACGTTTGCAAATTTATCTAGATGAACACTCCACGCACTTTTAAAGCAGTAATTTTGCAGTTGATGTGTATAGAATTTTGTCAGTCAAACTCGCTACGCGCTCTTTAATATACAGTTCACTGACGCTGAAATGCGCCTCGTTGAGTTTTACCGTTAGCTACTTCTAGAAAAATCTATGAAATTGAAATTCTATTAGTCCGGCTATCTTTCAGAACATATAATTTTTTCTTGAAATGTTTTTGTTTTCAAAGGCTTTCCATTTCAGAATTTAAGCTGAATACCACTTAACAAGTGATTTTTTCACGATCTACATCCATATATGAATTATATTGCCGATGGTAGGTTCAAATAATAGTGGTCGTAACACCTGGTAAATATTGCACTGCTGTAGGTATACATGGGCAGAAACATTTTACTATTTTGAAAATTTTTTCTCTTTTTCGGTGCACTTCCACGCAGCTTGTAACTTTCTTCATGCTTTTCATTTAGTACTACACTACATCACTGGTACCAAAATAGATTCCTTGGCTGAATGAAGTAACTAATGGTAAGACAGTCTATTGCGAGGCTTAGTTCTTTCTGCTATGGTTCTTGCCAGCAGGTAGCATGTGTTGTTATACATTTAAACCGAACATTTCTTAAATGTAGCGAATTAATAACCCAATCAGATGACCTTGTTACTCAGTTGGTATAATAAGTATATAGCAGGAGTGTTCATCTTCCTCTTCACAACGTCTCACAGATTCTGGTGCGCAGAATTTCTGCACTCCTAAAGTACTACGTTTTATAAACATGAATCGACCCACAACAATAAAACACAAAGAAGTAGCGACAGCATGTAAACAGTGACGTGTGCACAAACGTTTGTGCACATACACTGAGGCGCTGCTAATTGAGCAAACCAACAAATAATGCAATTGTTCTTCTGCAGAAAATACTTGCCAGCATTTTAGGGCATATTTTATTTGCGTGCTTCGATTGAGATGATAGAAAGCGAATAACTGTCACTTCTGATGAAACTTCATTCTCAGAGTTTAATTTCACAAGGTGGATTTATAAATATTTGCAGATCAGCATGGTGTTAAGATGTCGTGATACATATATATTTCGAAACGGGCTATTAGATGGCTAAGAATATTCATATACGGCCTGTTAAGTGGCCTTCTGGTTTAATAGAGGTACCAAAATCCTGGCCACCTAAATGCCGTTACCTTCAAAAAGTGAAAAAAGTATTATAAACACCATAGATTTATGCAAGTTTGGTCTCATTTTGAAGGAAAATAAGTCTACGTTCAAATGCACGCTCACTTCTCGATAGTAAAACGACAAAAAAAAAATTTGTGCTGCCACCATTCACCCTAGTAACAGCCCCCTTACAATGAGCTTTTACCCCGCCAACCTTGTAGGTTATGTAGGCAAGGACAGGTTCCCGTAGTGAAATATGAAGTTTAGAACACAGTAAACCCGTATGAAGACCTATATTTGATATAGGACATTAAAAGAACCAGTCCTGGCACCTAACCTACAAGGTTCTCGGAGGGGGTGTACCTCTATCAGGCCAATGCGACATATATATATATTAAACAAGTTTCGTTGAACGAAAGATGACACCTAAGTTTAATTTGCTTTTTTTCAATAGTTCCAATTGTCGGAAACTAAGTTTTAGTTCTTTAGGAGACGTTCGTAAAGCAGGAAAAGACCACCATTTGGCTAAAATGGTTTTAATAAAAGCTGCCATAATAGCGACGTTTCGGGAGTACAACGCCCATAGTCATACAGAATTTAAAACTGGCTTTGGCCAGGTAGCGCGCGCGGCTTTATACCTGTCAGTTGAGTTGCCAAGTAGTAATTTACACAATTTCAGTATCGCTGGTAAAACTGTTCTAAAATATTACATGTTGGCAACTTCATCAATTGAGCATTGTTACTAAAGCTGGAAAGTGCATTTTAACAATTTCTCAATTAAAATGTGATATACCCGGCCTAAAAGTTCCTATATTTACAGGGAAAAATTAAAATTGTAAAGCGTAACGTTGTTGGGAGTGATTTAAGATACACGACTTTGGTGTATAAGTAAAAGGATGCAGGATATATATTCTATAGACAAAAACGAACAGAAAGAAAAAATAATAACAGTTATGATGCAGTTCGTTGCGTTAAGATATTAATTACTACTTTGTACTTGGTTGCCAATTTGCACTATGTGGACATAACAAATGGTTTAAAACAGTTCTTTACGCTATAACAAGGCTAATTGCTACTTTGTACAGATTCCTAGTTTGTACAATTTATTCATAATGCACCTGACTAGAATTACACTGTGCATGGGAATCAAAATATTTGCAGAACTCTGTCCCGGCCTTCCTCTTGACTGTTGAGGCTCGGCTTCAGCTCTTTTATGAGAAGCGCTTCCAGGATCAGCAGGTCTCGTGTGGTGGCGGCCCTTTTAGAACAATTTTACCAGTGATACTAAAATTGTGTAAATTAGTACTTGGCAACTCAATCGACAAGTATAAAGCAGCGCGCGCTACCTGGCCAAAACCAGTTTCAAATTCTGCATGACTATGGGCGTTATACTCCCGAAACGTCGCTATTACGGCAGCTTTTATTAAAACCATTTTAGCCAAATGGTGGTCTTTTACTGCTTTAAGAACGTCTCTTGAAGAACTAAAACTTAGCTTCCGACAATTGGAACGATTGGAAAGAAAGAAAATTAAACTTAAGTGTCATCTTTCGTTCAACGAAACTTGTTTAATCTATGATTTACTGCCCACCTACACTAATATATATAACTAATGAAGATTTAGACGTAAATTAGGTAGTTAGGTGTAATTTTCTCCCATTAAGTATAATTTACGTCAAATGAATCCTTACGTGTAAGGTTAGGTAAAAGGCCAGGACTGATTCTGCTAATAACCTCAAAACACCATAAAAACATTAAAAAAAAACACATTAATGCAGCAAAAACGCTAGCAGAACCAGTTCTTGATAGCCTAACCTAACACAGGCAAGCTCATTTGGAAGGCGTTCTCTAGTAGGGGTGGTCGGTTGGGGATAGGGGTTTAAACGTAAGCGAATATTACAAAAACTACGTTAAATGTCATCATGGACATTAGCTGTAGTTTGACTATTACACCTAACGAACTAAAATCTACGGGTGAAAAAACCACGTTCCTCGATAGATAAACGCTCAAAACGGGCCGTTTTTTTTTTTTTTTTTTTTTTTTTTTTTTTTTTTTTTTTTTTTTCCCCCCCCCCCGGGGGGGGGGGGGGGGTTTTTTTTTTTTTTTTTTTTTTTTTTTTTGCCAGTGCGCCTGCACCTCTGCGCCAGCGCCGCTACTTACGCTTGTTCGCCTCTGAGTAATTTCACTGTGTCTACAAGAAAAACCAAGCGTAAAAAGGCAAACAGTACATATTGATGTGAAGATTCTGCTTGTCATCATCCTACGTTTTCACCTTTTTTCTTCCTCCTCTTCTCCCTCGTCTTCCTACTCCTCTCACTTCCCCTTTGTTTTGTACTTCATGTAGTGTTGCTACTGCAAGGGTGTGTCACAATCAGCATATTTTGGGTTACCGGTGCTACACCGCGTAACACCGGTGACCCAGCCAGCCTCAACCCGTGTCGCAATCAAAGATCACACGACTGCGACACGGGTTACGGTGATGAAGGCCACCGAGCACGAACGTCTATTTTGAATAAAAGTTGCAATAAATTCATTCATATACGTAACAAACACCTTAGACCAAATTCAGTTTTTGATCAGGTTCTTGAAACTTTCAATGAGAAAATTTCAAATGAAACGGAATTTCAAAATTTTCAGCTTACTCCGATTGTCGCTAGATGGCGTTCTCACGGGCTACGGTAACCTTTTTTCAGGTGGTGACCATAGTCAGGAAGCCGATCACCCACTTAGGATTTCCGACTTTTCAGTTATAGATAACACAAATAATAGCAAAGAACTTAGGGTGCTGGAATCAATATACATACATCGTGAAAAACCGTCCCTAAATGCTCAAGTATCTGCAGTTCCGCTACACATTCTGCCTTAGGTTAACAATGCATTTGGTCTGATTTTAATCTTCTATAGTATTTTTGGTTAGTTAGGTTTACAGTTCATTGGTCTGTTTTTCTTTTCCTGGAGTATTTGTGTTAATTACTATACGTTCATTTGTGTTTTTCAGTGCACTGAGGATGAATTCTATGTAATCCGAAACGTTTGCAGAACATGTTTTTAGTAACGACGTTGGTTTTACTTTTTATACTTCGTGTGCGATTCCCTAGCAATCAACCCATATCAATTAAAAGATAGATTATGTTGGTATACGTACAGTGAAGGTTTTCATGAACTAACTGCTAATACTATTACATTAATCTACTAGCCTCTAATAACAGCACCCCCAAAGTGCCACTTAAGTCTAGAAACTCGAAAGTACTTAATATATATTTCGCGCAGTCATACAATATAACATCTCACAGGTAAACGCCAGTTGCTACGTAAATCTACAGCATATGAATAGGATAAAACTCCTGAATAAATCAGATATCCACATGCATTTATTTACATCGGTTCATTACTCTATAGAAAAAAGCAGCCAATTAAAAATTGCTAGCCTATGCGATTAAGGACACGTTGGAATATCATTCCACTTTATTGAGCACTCGGATACAAGTTTGCGAACTATACTTGGTGTTTGCTGACAGTCCTATAATATCACAAAGTGATACGCGATTGACAAAGCGCTTGTCACGTAGCGTTTACTTGAGTTTGGCTCGGTAAGTGTTGTAGGCAACTAACTGTGAAGGGGATACTATTGGGCGAAATTGCAGTAGCATTCGTGCGAGTATCCTACGCAGTAGCCTTTAGTGTCAGCGTCCTGCGCAGTAGCATTCGTGTGAGTATCCTGCGTAGTACCATTCGTATGAGTATCCTGCGCAGTAGCGATTCCTGTGAGTATCTTGTGCTGTAGCATTCTTATGAGTATCCTGCGTGGTACCATTCGTTTGAGTATCTTGCGCGGTAGCATTCGTGCGAGCGTTCTGCGCCATGATTAAGTATCAAGTGATGGCCATTGTTCGAGAGGCAGCCTGTCCCATTTTCACGGATCACTCCTACTTGTTTGGCTGTCCCGACAGCCAAACTAGGTTGCTCTATACAGCACCGTTACTTGCTGTTACTTTGAAATCACAGAAATGCACAGCCACAACTCGAGTCTAACGCCACTCGCACCGAAATATAAATCGCACAGGTAAAACTTGCCTCACAACAGCGGCCGCGCAGAACAAAAATTAATTGGGTCGGCCGCCTCCCCCTCCCACCCTCAGGTACTCCCGAATGCAGAGTAAATGCAACTCCTCATTACAGGACATGATGCCTGTAATGGCTATGTTTACACTCAAACAGGCCATGAAACTTTTCATTGACAGTTGATCTCTTGTGTGCCTGTGCTTTCTCCGTGCTAAGGCTGCATTGAACCGAGTTTACCATTACCCTCTATTTATGTGTGTACTTGAGAAGCAAATACCCATCTTATAATGTTAAGATGCTGGAGTATTGGTTTCAAACTCTGAAACGCTTTGCGAATTGATGGAAGGGGGGGGGGTTTGGCGGTGGCTCTGTTATCAACGTTTGTTGTGACTAACGGCATACGACAAGGAGGCTTACTCTCCCCAATTCTCTTTCAAATCTTCATTGACAGTATCCATAGCTAATCAAACGTAGCTGGAGTGGGGTGCTATATTAACGGAAAGGCTGTAAATGCGCTCAGTTATGCTGGTGACATGGTCATTGCATCTCCCCATTCCAGTGGACTGCAAAAACTGTTCTCAGTTAACGAGAATGAAGCTAGCAAATTGTGTATTGAAGATAATACTGTTGAAAATGTCTGCAAGTGGATTAAGCGAAGGAAATGTAGCCTGCCCACCGTTAAAGTCACTCGCCTCAACATAACGGTGTGGATTTCACTTACGTGAACAGCTTCTAGTACGTGGGTCATAAAATCATCGGTGGTTTTTGAGATAACCTGGATATAGGGAAAGGAACACAAAAGCTCCTCACAGTAGGCAACATGCCAATCAGCAAGTTTAGTTACTGCTCTGAAAAGGTCAAATGCCAGCTATTTCGGGGGCTATTGCAATCCCTTGTGCACTGTAAACTCGCTTTGGTCCAACTAAAACCAGTAGTCTTGTGAACGCCTAGGTGTAGCCTATACCTCGCAAACCGATGAATATGCCGTAGTAGACTAGTGCAAGTATATTTGCTCAAAAGTATACCGATTGTTTCAACGTCAGAAACGGAAAATGTACTCTCGGTTCCCAGATCTAAATAAAAATTTCTGATAACACCTTGCTCAAGGTGATCCGTATCAGTCCTGGCTACAAGCTCTCTAACGTGTACAGTCGATGGCAGCGCGTAATATTACCAAACTGGGGGCAAACACTGAGCCGCAATGCAGTGTAGCAGGTGTCAACGTCAAAGTATATAGACAGGCAGTTTAATTAGTGTTTGAAGTGTACGCAGATTAGTGAGATTACACGTGCTTGCTTTGGAGTAAAGACAGATGGAGGCGGCATAAGAGACCTACGCTAGTAGGGTATAGGGCCACGAATCGGACAGAAGTTCCGACCGCCGAGTGGTTCCGCCTACTTCCGGTTTCCCAGGCCCCACCCACATCCGGTTCGCATTCCCCCAGACCCCCGCTACACCAGAAGTGCATTGGCCGTCCTAAACCGGAAGGCCACGCGCGAGTGCAGACTCTGTCCGATTCGTGGCCCTATACCAGTTTACTTACACGAGCTGACTGGTTGGCTGAAATGGCTTACGAACCGACCTTGATGTCTAATGACATTATTAGCATTAAAAGATTTTACTTACACTGTATTTTACCCTTTTTAGCAGCAGATATTGTCCACACACACTAAAGTCTCGTCATGTTTCCGTCGAAGTTTGTGTTTGCTGAACGACTTTGATTGACAATCACACGCGGCGAGGCCTCGAATCTTCTGATTGACGAAGATCCAGCATGTTGGAAAACTTTCAGCACAATCTCGAAGGAGTTTGAGAAATACAAAGTTTAAAAATTATATTCCGCTGTGTGCATAACATAATTATTTGTATGTGGCTTCATCATAGTATTTAGTAACTAAAGCATCATTTTTTATTTAAATTAACCAGTGTAGCGAATTTTGTTTATGTATGATTCCAAGTTATGGACAGCGGGAAGCATTTAGCAACTATAAGTTGCCAAATAGTTATAGCTGTAGCATATTTGTCTAGTACGTCTGTTTCTTCTGTTTTTCATCATTGAAAGCTACAATGGAGCACGATTTACATTTTAAAGGAAGAAACGGATGCACACACTGTGAACTGCAATAGAATATCAAGAAATTAATAAAAAAAAAAGAAAAATTATTGTTCTATCGTCTGCATCTCTGCATGTGAGAGGATGCCAGTGAGTGAATTATTAGCTATACTTTTCGCCAGTATAAATAAAGTTTTACCCGCCAGTCAAGCTTCTACAACTAACATAAACATCTCGACAATAAAATGAGGGTGGAATGTCGGTTAATAGTTATGGAATGCTGAATACGCGTACCGTGACCTTGAAGTGTTCGTGATTTCTGTTCGATCCCGCCTGGACAGAGAAGAGAAGTGATTGTGTTTTGCTTCTCGATTATTGTGTATGTAATTTATGTAGTGATTGATCGTGTGGACGAGGCTTCAATTTCTGAATTGGGGTTCAGAGTCAGTGAACTTTATGCATAAGTACTCCAAGCTACAACGTGCAATTTGATTCCGCGACAACTTAAGCTTTAGTTTTTGCAGGCAGTTTCCCTTGAATCGTCGTTCGTACTCTCTTCTGAGGTTTCCTTCATCCAATATTTTTTTCGTGTTCGCTCTTAACGAAATAGATAAGCGAAAAACAGGCCAGGATGCAGATTTCGTAATAAAAAATGACGAGGCTGCAGAAGCTTAAAGTGAAATCCTTACCCCTTTATTATCTGAATGTATTTCTTGCCCCGTTGGAAATTTTGGCGATCATGTTCCCTTCTGATGAGATTCAGTAGGCAATACACCATATTGCTGAAGAAGGTTTAATTTTGGAATACGGTACTTATCGCGCTATCAACACTGAATGTAGTTCTTGCTCTTCCAGCTTCTCCTGCCGTTCCCATGGAGTCTGATGTTCACTAGAGGGCCCGCGCTGTCATAAAATGACAACGAAGAATTTGTGATGACCTTCTTCATTGATCATACTTTCGTTATTACAACTGCTAACCTAGGCACCCTGAGAAGAGCGTTTACGGGCTCACAGCCGCTCAGTATCGAAACTGTTTTTTCTCTGAAATGGAGAAAATACATTGCTTATTGCAGCCCAATCAGCAACGCTCAGAGTAATAGCTCACATTCGGTATTGTGGATACGGAACGCTAGCCTATACAGGTCCAATGGTTTTTGCTTAGCGAAAGCTGTTTCATCGACCATTGAATGATATTTGGGAGAATAGCTGAAGCAACGATATCATCCGTGCAAAGAAACTACGAAACAAGATGCATGAGAGTGCCAATGGAATCTTCAGATATCTTCAGTGCTGCGATTTCAACTTCGGCAATGCAAGAAGTGTATTCAGACATAAGGTCGCCCGATACTTTGCCATAGATTCGATGTATGGAGAAGCTAATGCTCGTACAAATCAGACTAAGCCTGCGATGTCTTCATTGCTTTGATTTCAACTGTCCCTGATTACGATACGTTTGCCATCTTCTGCAACCCGGCCTAATTTCTACCTAACAGTTTTCAATGAAACTTGAGAGGACGACCAGAGCATCCAACCTGGGCTAATTTCGGCCTATCTGTTTCGTTCACGCGTGGCAGAAAATAGATAAACCGATAAATTTAAATAAACAAACAGATAAAATACACATCGGTCTTTATTACATTGTATATTGCATTTTCTCAACATCAAAGTTATATTTTCTTTTGGTTTACGATGTAAACATTTTGTAGCAAATCAGCGAAGCGTAGAGGAACCGATTTTTCCTACATAGTAGGCGTAGTCACTTTTTATTCCAACTTTTCGGGAGTGAAAACTTAGTTCTGCTGAAACTATCTCCCTATGTATTCTAGATACGCAAAGGAAATAAAATTCGGTGATGTTTCAGCGCTTACGAATCTAATGCTAAGAATGATCGTCGTTTGTTTATATATTTATATATGTATTTATTTATTTATTTATAGATTTCCTGTCACGCTCTTAACGAAATAGATAGGTAAAAATTAGCTCTGGGCTTCCTGGTTTCAACAGTGTATTCATCTGCTTGAAGACTGTGGCCATCCTGTTGAGTTTCATAGAAAACTGATTGGTAGGAAATATTCCAGGTTGCAGATGATGGCACTCGAACAGTATATCTGAACTAGTGGACCCATGCGTGAAAAAATTCACGCAGTAATCGATATGTTGGCTCTCTTCTTTGACTTGCCGTTTCCATATTTTCCCACTCACATTTATTAGCAACTCTTATTCCCTTCTGTAATCCTTCTGCTTCCAGTCATTCTTGTCACTGTGCCCATATGCGCTTCATCTCTCCATTGATAGCACGTCTTCGTTTAAACCAGTGGTTCCCAAACTTTTTTGGACTAGCGCCCCCTTGGTAGCCATGTGTGATACCAACGCCCCCCGCCCAAGTTGGCAATTGCAATGAACATAGGAAGACGCACTTTTTGGTATGATTTGAATTGGAATGAA
>LQNS02276482.1:2577994-2588576 GCA_001587735.2 Parhyale hawaiensis | reverse complement strand
GGACCTTAATCCTATTGAAAATTTATGGAAAATTATAGGTGACAATGTAAGAGAACGACAACCATCAACAGTAAAGGATCTGTGGACTAAAACTGAAGAGGAATGGAAAAAAATAACTCCAGAGCTTTGTAAGAAACTTGTGATGTCGTGTAATCGTCGCTGTGCTAGTTATTGAAAATAAAGGTTTTAGTACTTCATACTAATTGTTCTAAACCTAAAATTGTCCATTGTTCCATGTTATTTGTTTCTAAAATGGTATTTAGAGACGATCGTTCTCTTATTTTGCACTGTTCAATTTTTGTTATTGTTTGTTAGATTCCTCTAATGTATTAAATATAGTTATGTTTGTCCTGATATTTTGTCGAAATATGTTAAATACATTCCTTAGGGCCCCATCAAAAGGTTCATTAACCTACTCCACACGGTTAACATTTATTTTCAAAAAATGAAAATCGTTCTCTTATTTTGCCCACTAGTGTAGCTACCCTCTTATTGCTAAGAAAGCCCTCGAGATACTCATACCGTTGGTTACAACATATCTTTGCGAGCAGTAATTTTCGAGGATGGTACACATGAAAAGGAGAAAAGGAACAGACTTTGTTGCGAAAACGATGTAAGAGTGGCACTTGCCGAGGTGGAGCCGCGCATTTATGGAATTGTCTCCAAGAGGCAGCAACTAAAGTCACGTTGATGTGCACTATAAATAAGCATTATGCTTCATTTTGGTGTGACATTTATGTTTTACTGGTTTTCTTTTCCCAATAGACGAAACCATAGATATTATTTGTTACAAAGTCTTGAACGGACCTATTCCACAACATGGACAAACCTACCTTCAGAACTTTCCTCAGCCTCGCCATTAAAGATTCTTTCTTCTTGTTTAACAATTGACTGTACAAGCAAATAGATGGAGTTTCCATGGGCTCCCCGCAAAGTCCCTCATTGGCAAATATCTTTCTACTAGTGGACCCGTGCGTGAAGAATTCACGCAATAACCTATACTTTTGCCTAATGCCTCTAGGTCGGTGCGGAATCTCCTCTTCTCTTATTTGCTTCTTAATTTTCTTCTTTTCTTCATTGATCCTTTGTGGTGCTGTCATCCTTAGGTCTTCTATATAGACTGGCAGAAGTAACATCTTGAGTAAAACACTTCAACAAACTTAAACAAAACACCTGCTTATATATGTTGTGCGCGATCGATGGATTTGCGCGATCGATCGATCATTCAAACGGCTAACCTAACCTAACCCAACCTAACCTAACCTAACCCAACCTAACCTAACCCAACCTAACCCAACCTAACCCAACCTAGCCCAACCTAGCCCAACCTAAGCTAACCTAATCTAACCTAACCCCATCTCACCATTGACTAAAATTGACGGTGCCCGAAATTTAAAAAAAAAAAAAAAACAGGCCTTGCCTCCCCTAACCTACCCGATATACTCAGAAATAGGGGGAAATTTGAAGAAAAACGTTGATTAGGTTAGGTTAGGCGTTTGAACGATCGATCGATCGTTTGCGCAGCGCGATCGATCGATCGCGCACAACATATACAATGTATTCGCTCCGTAGCAAAGATACCGTTGATACCGTCTTTCCACCTCAAATATCTGTTTCATTTGAGGTGCTCAAATTGACCTATGAGGAGAAAACTGCTTCGTCAGAGGAAAACAGTAAGCTAGAAGAAATAATTGTCTACTGCCCGTGAAAACTTATGTTTCGTCGATTTCGTTGACAATTGCATCGAAGTGGGAAGAATAGCTCATGCAACGAAATCATCTCTGGGAAGAAACTACGAATCAGGAAGCATGAGAGTGCCAACGGAAACTTCAGATATCTTCAGTGCTACGATTTCAACTTCGGTAATGCAAGAAGTGCATTCAGACATAAGGTCGCCCTGTACTTTGCCGTAGAGTCGATGTATGGAGAAGCTAATACTCGTACAAATCAGACTAAGCCTGCGATATCTTCATTGTTGGAATTTCAACTGTCCCTGCTTAATTAAGATACTTTTGCCATCTTCTGCAACCCGGCCTATTTACTGCCTATCACTTTCAATGGAGCTTGAGAGGACAACCAGAGCCTCCAACCTGGGCTAAATTCCGCTATCTATTTCGTTAAGAGCGTGACATCGAATACATAAATATATTTATAAACACACGACGGTCATTCTTAGTATTATTAGATTAGATTAGATGCCATCATGAAACCCTTTGGCTTAACGACTGCGCTCGTGACTTCAAACCGATCCACTATAATCGTTATGTAGATAACACCTTTCTCGTATTCAACAGTCAAGCAGAATCTGATCTATTTCTACAATATTTGAATAGTAAACTTCCAAATATGCAGCGAAAAATCATTCAAATAATTCTTTAACTTTTCTAAATGTTTTAATAACCAACCAAGACTCAACACTGACCACTGGAGTTTACATAAAGCCCACATTCTCAGGCATCGGGACAAATTTTTTCAGTCACTGCTACGATCAATTAAAAATCAATGCAATAATAACCTTACTTTTTCGAGCATAACATTTGTCCTCCTCGTACCTTGCATTTGCAAACGAAATCGACTTTCTCCGAACTTTTTTCATGAATAACGGTTATGCCCACCATTTTCTGGACCACTACTGCACATTGTTCCTAGAGAGACTGTTCGATCCCGGCATTAGCGAACCCTCGGTCCGCAAATTGGACTTCTTTCACTCGCTTCCATACTACAACAAGTATCTGTTAGTGCAGTAAACACTTTGAAAATGTTCCTCTTTGAAGCCTACCAACATATCAACTTCAAATTTTCATACAAAAACACATTTACCATAGGGTCCTACTTCAATTTAAAGACAAACCCCCCACACCACTACAGTCCAGTGTTATTTACCGTTACCAGTGCCAGGCCTGCAATGCCTCATACATCGGTAGCACTGGACAACACTTCAAAGTCCATATTGACCAACAGTTAGGTGTATTTAGTCGTACCGGTTTATCACTGGCGAAACCCACACATTCAGCCCCCACCTACATCCCGAGCACAACAACCATCCCAATTGCAGGACTGATTTGTCCATCATATACTCTTCCAATCCCATCGAGCTTACAACATTAGAGTCTCTTCACATCCACAGAACTAAACCCAGCCTCAACATTATGACATCGGCTGTACTGCTTCACACAGTGCATACCTAACTAACCCCGCTGACTGTACAAGAGTCCACATTTGGCCTCTCAACCTACCCTGGTTCATTTGCCTTTTAGATTCCCTCCCTATAGCATCTGCTCCTCTCCCCAAACTTTAGTAATAAGAAATTTTTTACTTCATAGGTGTAGATTAGAATCTTTACCTTACTGAAGATGGGAAACGTTAAGGTTTAGAATAAGTCGACTTTATATTTAGTAATTGAGATTTATCGTAGCAAAATATTTTACTGATAATATACGGCTATGAATCAGTGATACTGGGTAATCAGGGCTACTTCTACTTTTAGCTTAAAACGAGGGTGGTCCACTCTGACGTCAGGAGCTGGAGCGTTGCTCGGGCTGTGACGTCACCATTATTTGATCAGCTGATATCTGGTTCTTCCGTTATTTTTACACCCTGGTTGGTCCTAACCATACTGGGGATTGTCGAGGGCGCAGACCGTCGCATAGGAGGTTCCATCGCTGGCGCTATAGCTCTTAACGATTTGTGATTGGTTGAATCCGTCCACGCCTCTGGGGCCAACAGCAAGGCCTTCTCAAGATTAGCAAGGCCTCCTCAAGATTTTTTGGAGGCCTTGCCAGAAGGCATATATGTGCAGCAGTGGGTATTGGCTTCCCAGTTTTGAAGTGCGTCTCGTTGACTGTACAGTAGCTGTTAGCTTTCCGCAGAAAGTAAGGTAAAGGTCCCGTCGATTAGGTGGCGAATTTAAGCCCAATTAGCAAAAATTGTCGAGAAGTTTCAACTAGTGAGCTGGTCTTTTACACTTTCTATCGAGTTTCAGTGCATTAGCTCTTCTCTGATTTTAAATGAGACTTTCAAAAAGCTTGTCTTGCTCCGTAAAATGGAGCTTGCAGCCGTGATAAGGTTAGTTCTAACACATGTAAAGCGATTCAGAGTGGGTAAGTGAAAGCGCGTGTGTTTGAAATTCCGAACAAGTCCAGCCAAAACGGCTCAACTGAACTCAACGATCAGTTCTTTGAATTATGACAAAATGTTATATGCAATATACATTAGCTATATGCAGCGAAGCGTACAGGCCGGCAAAGGAATAGCCGTGATTTTATCTTGCCCCTAAAACTAGGCAACACCTGCAAAAGAATTCCGGATGATGAAAGCAGAACTTATATTTAAGTTCTATCCTACTCCAACAAGTCAGTCACTAGATGACACCTTAAATCTTTCCTTGAATTTACACATCAACGAGAAGTTCTAATTCCCACGATCAACTGCTTACGTCTGTCACTCTGGACACTTCACAGAACATCTGGAGAAAATCAAGTGCGGAGCCTGACTAGAATAGGAGCCCTTTTTTATATTTAATATGAAATGATATACACATGCACTGCCTGGATTATGTGTCATGCAACTGCCACTGCTTAGCTTTGTTTAGTTCAGCCAATAAGCCTTGACTTATCGAGAACTTAGAGCAGTAGCGTTAGTTTTGACCCTTTGAGTCGTTTTGCAAGTCAGGCACTGAGACCAGTCATGCATGAGACGGCCAAAAATTCCATTTAGAAGCGTAGAATTGAGCTGTGGTCGTATCAGAGTAATCGGTTCGAGTTTAACGCCTGATACTCCATTCAACGGGGGTAACCAATGCACAGCTTGAAGTTCTGGATAATTCAGACCAATAGGACTGTCTTTCTCGACTTTGTGATAATGGAGTTAGAGTGCCAAGAGTAATCGGTTCAAGTTTATTATCTGATACTCTATTCAATTTGCGAACCCAGCACCCAGTTTTGAGTTTGGATAATTCGGACCTATAACTAATAAGACTGTCTCACTCTGTTCTGTGATGCTTTGTTAAGTAATGTCCTGGGATTGACTTCATTTGCATTAGCGGGATGTTAGCTAAGTAGGTGAATGCTTGTGAATCTCGGCAAGGTACGTTTATGTACCGTATTGGCAATTACGCCCCAGCATGGGCTCACTATCCCAAGCTCACACGGAGATGGTCTGAGGGTCGAAGTAATCATTCAACCCTTCCGTCTCTGTAGTAACAGCTTCGACAATAATTACAAGGGCCGCGCCGCCTGCGCAGTCATCTGGGGCCTTCCGGTCAATGCGCATGTTATATCTGCAGAACCAACGACTGCTTGTAGGCCTATGCGGTCCCACAGACAAATATGTTTCGCATACTTTTTACTTGTCCGAATTCAGACGAGAGCTTCGGCTTTGTCATTCATAATCGTGTTGCAAGTGTAATTAGGAACTTGATTACCTCGAGTATAGCTGAAAAGTCAATTTTACAACACCTAATAGAGTTTTATCCTATTTCAAGAGTAGGAGAAGAAAGTTAATAGCTTGAAGCTCTCATCTTGCGGGTGAAACCAATGTGCACTGTTTTATTCCTACGGCAAATGTAAAACGCAAGTTGCAGTGCCGCCTTCAAAATATCATTAACTTGATTTACAAGCGCTGTAAGCCATTTCCAAAAGAAACTTAAAGATATGCCAATAATGCCATTGAGCTCAGCCAAGGAGATCACTGATCCTTGCGACACGGGATTAATTCAGGTTTTTAATAGGAAGAGCTGCATGCTGACCATTAAAATAGATGTAATAGCTCCGTCTGCTGTGTTATATTTTTTATTGCTTTAAATAGTCAATACAGCATTCAATTGCTATACTGTACAGTATCATTGATCTATGCGTTTACATAAATTTTATGTCACAGTTTTTTCGCCGACGAGTTAAGCATTGTAAGAACTGAGGAAAGCAGTACTTGCGAAGGCTTATTACCAACCCAATCTATTGTAACTGCAAGTCATTAATACATGACAGGAGCTGCAGGTATGATAGACGTACAAATACGAGAAATTTAGAAATAAGGTGAAACTCATTCAAGGCAGAACACACAGCAAAAAATGAAGTAATACGAAATGTATTGAGAAAATATTAAATGCACTGTACAGTTTTTAAACACACGAAAATGTCGTTAAATACAGTTTTTAAGCACACGTTTTTGAAATAATTTTAAAATGCATTTTCAAATAGCAAAATGTATTTAAATACGTTCTTTAACTACAATTGTATTTAAATACTGCCCATCACTGTTTACTATGTTGTGTGCATTGGTGCAGCTCAAGTAGCTGGCCACTCAGGAGATTAAGTGAATTAAGTCGAAAAAAATATACGGTGATATGTTTGATTATATGTATTGTCAACAGCACTGTAAACGGAATATGACGTGTAAATAAGGCTTCACTTTGAAAAAGAAGGTAAAACAGGGCGCCATACCGGCGTAGATCTTGCCTCTGGTGCTTTGAAAGTTTCTGCCTGCCTGCCTTCAATGCAATTTTCTATTGATAACTTTTTGTTCAATTGGTATATGTTCTCTTCATTTATTCATGCGCTTTAAGGATAAAATTTGCAATTTTCTGACGAAATTAATTAAAATACTCATAGGCTGCTCAACTGCATCGTTCGTAGGGGACCCCATTGATGACGTTACTACATATTACGCTCTCTGCTGTCTGATCAAAACTATTATTGAGTGTATACAGCGCAACCGCTGTTTTTTGATGGATGCCCAATCATATTTGTTAATACATACATTACAGTTTTACGAACACGATGGATTTTAGAGTAAGAAAAGAAAAGCAAGCGTCAAGGAAAGAAATCAAGTAAATATCGATTTGAAAAGTCAAGTTTTTGATAAACATGAAGCCGGTCAATGAATATGAACATTGCAAGATAATTTAAACTAACAGAAAGTAATCTGAGAACAGTTCTGAAAAATAAGCAAAAAAATAAAAGACACAGCAACGTCTATTATTCATTGTTTCACCACGATGAGAAATTTTTAATGGCTACTTTATTATCAGCTATAGGAGTAAAATAATACTGTTATTGAACTAAGGCTAATATCATATAATAAATATACCGTAAGTGTCTACAACTTTCATTAAAAACCTAACGTTTTGTGAAATTAGTTCCCATCATCAGAAATTCAGAACTGATAAACTATAAAGGTGTCTAAACAGATTTTTTTATTTTGCATGAACTAAGATTGGACATGTGTTAACAGGGAGGTGGGACCTAAAAGGCAAATGACTGCAGTGCACAATGAGGGTCCTTATATGGGGAGCGGAGGGAAACATATATAGTGATTCTAGAGTTGTGAGTTCTATTGGATTAGAATAAGCTATGATAGAGAAGTTTTTCCTGCTATTTGGATGGTTCTATTGCTCTGCATGAAGACGGGGAGCTGAACAAGCAGGTTTTGCTAGTGGTAAACCTGTTCTGCTTGATATACCTAAATGTTGGTCAACGTGGGCTTTGAAATGCTGTCCAGTGCTGCCGATGTACACAGCTGAGCAGCTCATTTAAGGAAAGGCGTAAACAACTCTGGACCGAAGATTTGTGGGAAGTTTATCTTTGCATTTAAAATAGTATCCTAAGGTAAATGTGTTTTTGTAAGAGAACCTAAAGTTTATGTGCGGGTAGGCCTCAGAGAATTGACTTTATTTACAGTGGTTTTGCTGTAGTATGGGAGGGGATGGAAAAAGTCTAATTTACGAACGGTAGGTTTAGTTATACCGGGATCGAATAGTTTGTCGTGCGCCACTAGGAGGCGTTTTAAATTATGAATGATTTTTGTCTCGGCTTTTCTGCAGGTAGGTCTCAGAATGTTCAATGCGGTACTGACAGGAAAAAGACGCAAGTTGTGCATCTCCAACCCTCGGGCACGGCTGAACGCCGCACAGGAGAAGGAAACGAAATACAAGAAGGTAGAAGTCTAGCGGGAATAAGTCGGCCACTTCGATCGGCAGCACACCTCCCGAAACAGAAGGTGAAGTATTGAGAGCCGACCTAATTTTACAAGAGCAACCTCGTCAGCAAAACATGCGCCAAGCTGCAACATCTCCTGCGGAAAACGCACTCGGGACCCTTGGGTGTGCGAAACCCAAATATATTGTGGCCGGGAAAGGGCCCGCCAGAATGGGGTATACCCCTGAGCGCTCGACATCGGGCGACGTCACATTTATATAACAACGCAGTGCACATGACTAGTGTGGCAATATAATCATCTGTTAGGGATTCAAACAAGCTGGTTTTGACATATGCGTCATTTATTAATAAAAACAACGGGCTTGATTGAGTGTGAATCAGCTGTGAAACTCGTTAATTTCATACTTGCCTCCGCCAGAGATGTTACGTTCGTCTTTATGTTTTGCTAGTTTCTCTGACTATTTGTCACAAAGATAACTCAAAAAGTTGTAGACAGATCTTTACAAGGATTGTTACGTATGCTAGGAAGAACAGATGACTAACTTTATTTTTTCTAAAATAACTCAAAAAGTCGTGGACGGATTTTTATGAAATCTGCACAGATTGTTGGGAATATTACAGAGAGCAAATGGCTAACTTTTTGTAGTGATCTTTCGGTTTATTTATTTATTTTTTTTGCTCTGGCTTTGATTTTATATATGTCGGCAACAGAACTCAAAAAGTTATGAACGCATCTTTATGAAATATGCAAAATTCGTTATAAATGCTGAAGAGCACCATGGAATGATGTAAATTTTTAGGGCATATTTAAGTTTTTTGTTACCACTGATCGGCAGAGGTAGGCATGCGTTCTCACAATGCTCTGGTTAAATTTATTATCAAATTTTAGTGGTGGTGGTGAAAGAAAGGAAATCCTAGCTTCAGAACCAATTTAAATTTTTCGTTACCATTGCTTTTATTGGCGGAGGTATGCATTCTCACAATACTCTAGTTCATTTACTTATTGTTTTAGTGGTTGCCCTGGTTAGCATTACTTTCTTTTATCCTAAAACAGTTTGCTATCCTTACTCAGTTACGTGTTGCTCTCGGTATTTTCAGGAATCGCTTACTATGACCTTGTTATTTTCCGAAGCGTCTATAGTTAACAATGATTGTGCCCATGTTGTTTTTTTTTTATTGTGAGAAATACATTCCTCACTGGATCAAACTCTTTCAAGAATCATTCATTGATATGAAATGATTTTCTTTCAAAGTTATAGATAGGTACTTTTTTAAAGAGATTTCCCTTTTAACAGTCAGTGTCGGCACCAGGTACTTTTCGTTAGGGGGAGGCCTGGAAGACGGCTGTAATTCATAAAATATGGACGGACTTCACAAAATATACAAATATGTATGATGGCTAAATGGTAAAAATATTGAAGGGCCAAGTGTCGCGAGCTTGGCTCAATGGAAGGGGGGGGATGCTTGGCTGAAAATGGGGTAGCCTGGCTCAATATGGGCCGGGGGGTGGGCTCGAATTGGGGAGGGGGCCTGGCACCGAGGCGACTGCCCCCCCTCCCTCCACGAGAAGGGGCTAGATCCGCCAGTGGACCAGGTGTGACACAGGCAACAGAGCATCACTGCAACTCAAGTTTTTTCTGTAGGTAAATTGACCCGGTGGTAGCAGCTCAATCGTTTCCGTAAAGCGACTCCGTTTGCAGGCCACCAATGTTTCAAACATCTTTAACAAAATTGGTGTGAAAGATATACTGTAGGACGGTAATTACCTACGCTTGGTGAAGCAGAACCTTTATGAATTGGTGTAATATATCCAGTACGCCAACAACGAGGCAAACATCTCGACCGAATCAGATACCTAAAACTCCCATCGAGCTTAGGAGCCATAATGCCGGCAAAATTCCTATACAGTACAGGGAAAATGCCGACTGGGTCCACTCCACCATATAGAGAGCGCTCGCACTGTGGTCCATCTGAACGCCAACGAGGTCGAGCTGGGCCTAAAGCCGGTGCCCACGTAGCAAATTTAGTTGACGCTGGCTACCCACAGCCAACTCAATTAATCCAACTGCGCAGCCGTGGCAGTGACTTCAGTATGACGTCGATAAAAATCGTGCACTAGTTCTTAAAATATCAATCTTTGTAAGCAAAAACTGCTCATAATTAGGTGTCATAACCCTAAAATACCGTAAGCTATCAAACTTAAATTATTGCGTAAATAAAGACGTTTTAGTAATATTTCTAAAATGAGCAAGTCTGTCAAACTATTATAGTTTTGGAGTAAATCCCGAGTCTCTGACGTTTACGCTAAATGCACAATTTGCCCTAAATATTTTGTAGCTCCAAAGAAATTGTATGACTTCTTAAGACAAACCAGAGAGAGGTTTAAACACAGCGGACTTGGAACCGGGGTGCGAAGTGCCCCCACGGTTCTCTCCTCTTCCCCTGTCAGCCCCCCCCCCATCTCTTGTACTGTGTTTGCTACAGGTTACGTACAGGGACGCTTAAGGAGAAGGTTGCCTATTATTACCACTGATTATAATTGTAGGCAAAGTAGCAGATGTTTGGAATAAAAATAATGTAAGATGGTGACATATATTCACAGTTTTAAGAAAGAGATATTCAAAATGTTCCTAGATATTGGAAAGTTC
>LQNS02276482.1:2555798-2567767 GCA_001587735.2 Parhyale hawaiensis | reverse complement strand
CCCCCCGCCCATCCGGTCGCGACATCCCTGACCGTGGGGAACACGGCCGCATAAGGGGTGTCAAACAATGATAGACCTCTTCTCCAGAGTGAACGAAGTATGATACGAAAGAAACGGAAGCGACCATAGGTGGCACGATTTATGGTGGGTTTACACTTAGAAGACAAATATTGTGTTTTCCGTTGCGTTGTAGTCACAAACAGCTTGAAGACGAGCAGGGTAGGAAGAAAAAAAAATACAAAAAAAAAACAAACAAACACACAACCAAGCAAGCAAACATACAAACAAACAAACAAACAAACAAAAATGAATTCAAAAATTCCTTGTTGAATTCCATTTCTCAAATGATCCGGTCTCACGTCCTCCATTTAGCAGCGAGGGTTGAATTTTTCGGTTACGTAACGAAGAGACTCAATTTTCAGAACGAGGGAGCTTGAGCGATGACTCCGGAAGAGATTCCAAATGAAGAGCGCCATCGAGAATTCATCGAAAGTTCGGAATATTTACATTTTTGTCGTGTTCACCGTACGGCGGATGATATGGGTAATGAAGCCACGTGGATAAAGTTAAAATGGAAAGAGAAGATCTTGACGGAGCGCGGCCTCCTTTCTTCAAGACCCCTCGTGCACGAAAGCGCTTCCAACCCAGAACCATCTGAAGAATGGCATTGATTTTATTGGTAATGGAAAGTGGGTAGGTAACTTTTATGATCTGAATGTATGAGAAAACGTTGGTTCTATTTTGAAAGAAAAAGTTTAAAAAATGCGGTCTGAAGTTTTAACGACTCCATTCATTTGTACCAGGTTGGAGAAGAACATCAATGCTATCTTTCCAGGAATGGAGCTTAACACTTAGCTTTTTGGGTCCCGTTTGTTTCCCCCTCCTTTTTGTCTTCAACTGTTCGGGACGGCAGTGGGACGATAAAGAGAACATAGAATAATGAACGCGTAAATGTAAACCATCGATACATTAATCTCCCTCTTGGTAGGTATTTTCGTGTTTCCTGTCATGCTGCGTTTCCAGTGGGGAGAGGAACTTACATGTGTTGCACCTGAGTATTGGATACGGGTTACATGGGACTAAGCCACACTGTGTGGAAATGTGGTATCTCGGAAAAGAGCCCACGTAATGTGGTACCACGGGAAGAGGCTACAGCACGTATGTGCTTACGGCTATTACCGCCGGTGCCCAGCACTGGGCCCTGGAGCAAGAGACCGGCTGTCGGTTTCCAGCGCAGGGCCCTGGAGCAAGAGACCGGCTGTCGGTGGCCAGAGCAGGGCCCTGGAGTAACGGACCGGCTGCCGGTGTCCAGTACAGGGCCCTGGAGCAACGGACCGGCTGCCGGTGCCCAGCACTGGGCCCTGCAGCAAGAGACCGGCTGTCGGGGGCCAGCGCAGGGCCCTGGAGTAACGGACCGGCTGCCGGTGCCCAGCACTGGGCCCTGGAGCAACGGACCGGCTGCTGGTGGCCAGCGCAGGGCCCTGGAATAACGGACCGGCTGCCGGTGCCCAGCACTGGGCCCTGGAGCAAGAGACCGGCTGTCGGTGGCCAGCGCAGGGCCCTGGAGCAAGAGACCGGCAGCCGGTGGCCAGCGCAGGGCCCTGGGGTAACGGACCGGCTGCCGGTGGCCAGCACAGGGCCCTGGAGTAACGGACCGGCTGCCGGTGGCCAGCACTAGGCCCTGGAGCAAGAGACCGGAAGCCGGTGGCCAGCGTAGGGCCCTGGAGCAAGAGACCGGCAGCCGGTGGCCAGCGCAGGGCCCTGGAGTAACGGACCGGCTGCCGGTGCCCAGCACTGGGCCCCGGAGCAAGAGACCGGCTGCCGGTGGCCAGCGCAGGGCCCTGGAGCAAGAAATCGGCTGCCGGTGACCAGCGCAGGGCCCTGGAGCAACGGACCGGCTGCCGGTGGCCTGCGCAGGGCCCTGGAGCAACGGACTGGCCGCCGGTGGCCAACGCAGGGCCCTGGTGCAACGGACCGGCTGCCGGTGGCCAGCGCAGGGCCCTGGAACAACGGATCGGCTGCCGGTGGCCAGCGCAGGGCCCTGGAGCGAGAGACCGGTTGCTGGTGGCCAGCGCAGGGCCCTGGAGTAACAGACTGGCCGCCGGTGGCCACCTCGGGGCACCTCCGCCGGAGGTCAATTGAGTTAAGCATTAGAAGTTAGCGAGGAGATGGAAGCCTAACGAGCTCCGCAACTCAAGTTATTGCGCTAACTTGCCGGGCGTTGGAGAGTGATTACGGTTATTGGCACAGCGTGTTTGGCGGTATGGAAATGTGCGGTGGTGTTAGTGAGTGATTACAGTTATTAGTACAGTGTATTTTTGGCTATATGCTAATGTGCTGTGGTGGTGATAATAATAAATAACAATAAAAATACAATATTCAAGATGTTAAATGTGTGCAAATATGCCTAAAAGTGCGTAGTTAAATGATGTTAAATCCCAGGCGCAGGGGCCCAGTCAGAAAAAGAGGAGGCCATACACTGCGATAATCCATGAATGTACTCAGTCTACACCTGCAGACCCGAGCACAAAGCAGTTTGTTCTCACTCAAAAACTAAACTAATAAAAATGAAAGTAACATCAGTTTGCTGCGGCCTTGCAGAGAGTTGCCAATGACTCTTGCTTAGCCCTCTAGGGGGCGGTTGAAGAATCTTTGTTTCAGGAAAGTCAGAATAGATGGCGCACCGATATGTAATAACTGGCTTGGTAAAGGGGCTAGTAACAATGATAATGGTATAAATTTCATCAAGAACTAAGCCAATCATCAAAACAATAACAGGCTTACATACAGGCTTACTGCATTTAAGTAAAGCAACATCATTTACATGTATGCGGCGGCTAAAAAGGAAATATTAAAAATAAAGAGAAAATAGCTATCAGCGAAATCAAATCACGTTTGAAGGCAGCAACAAACGTATCAAGCAGCAGGTAATAGTCACAGCAGGCAGATGTCATTCCGATCATGTGAGTTATCGCCCTCATTCAGAATGCTGACTCACCGCTGCTTGAGCGCTAAACTCTGATAAAGTGGGTCAGAGCACATCCCCTGAAGCAAGTTAGCCATATTTTCCCCTCTCACCTGCACACTAAATGCACATTTGCGAGCAAGAATATTCAAATATTCTACATCATGCGAAGCGGAAATATCCCTAGCTCCTGTGCATCTGGAAGTAGCCTCCAACCGTGGAAATACATCGTTATACGCAACACGCTACTTGCGGGTGGCCTGGCTCGTGAATTTAACCTAATTCACTTGTAATATATTGGACAGTAATAAGTTTTGAAAAGTTGAATCTAAACGTACAGGGAGCAGCTAATAAACTGCCTTAGTATCTGTTTGCCTATGGAATTTGAGAGCCTAATCTGCCATGCAATGTCTGTACCACCAAGTTTTTCATCAATGCGATGTTGCAAATACACAAACTGTGTACATAGGCTAACTGCTTACTCCTGTGCTGCTTGCTGCTACGAGGGGCAAGCAACATGCACACACAGTCTTATCCGAGTTGTACACGATATCAAGCTTCTGAGTTTCATCATCACAGATGGAAACTAGCTTTGAGGTGCAAGAAACACTCCATTCCAAAAGGCTTTTGATAAAGTCCACCATCATCGGCTAATGAAAAAATTGGAAGCCCATGACATCCAGGGTGACTATTTACGATGGATCAAGGCATGGCTTACGGGTCGGCAGCAGGGCGTAAAGCTTGAAGGAGAGACGAGCGACTGGACACAGGTATCATCAGGGGTGCCACAAGGTAGCGTGCTTGGCTCACTTCTGTTCTCAATTTACATCAATGATCTCGATCTTAAATCAGTAAATTTGCGGATGATACTAAACTATGTCATCCTGCCACGAAAAGAGTCGAGCTCCAACAAGACCTTGACCACCTCATGGTATGGAGCACAAAGTGGCAGGTGAGCTTTAATGTCGACAAATGCTCAGTAATGCACGTAGGGCTGGTGAACCCTTCCACCCCATTGAAAATGAACGGGACGCAATTGACTCCTGTCACCCAACAACGTGACTTGGGTATCACTATTACAAATAAGCTACAACACAGTACGCATATTGACAAGAGTGTGAAAATGGCAAGCAGAGTACTGGGATTCATCACCAGAAACTTTGAATACAAGTCCAAGGACATCATCATTCCCTTGTACAAGGCATTGGTGCATCCACACTTAGAATTTGCTGTCCAATTCTGGTCGCCTTATCTGTGTAAAGATATCGATAAAATGGAAAGAGTCCAACGCAGAGCAACGAAATTGATACCTCGGCTGAGAAACAAGTCGTATGAACGTCGCCTAAAAGGAGTGGGTCTGATCTCTCTCAAGCAAAGATGACTCAGGGGGCAACTAGTAGACACGTTCAAGTACTTGAATGGCTTCAACGATGTACCTACAACGGGACTCTTTGAAAGAGACCTTAATGATCGCTTGCGAAACAACCTTAAGTCAGCAGTTCTTTCCCTATTTCATGGTCAGCATTTGGAATAGACTCCCTTCCGACGTTGTTTATTAATGACATTACTACCCTCGGTATGAATTGTGTATAGTATGCGGATGCAGTTTTCTACACCTATAGTACTAATATTCAAGTTGTTATAACTGATATGCAAACTTTTTTAAAATGTGTTGTCTCAATGGTTAACTCAAATTAGATTAACTGCCCATAATAATAAAACCATATTAATGCTTTTCTCCCCCTGTACTCACCAACAGTTGCCACCTATCTTCTTTAACAATAACCTACTAGAGTGGGTGCCCCAAATAAGATATTTTGGACTGATCCTGGATGAAAAGCTGTGTTTTAGTCCCATATTGAAGACATTGGGCGCAAGCTTAGCAGGGTTCCGGCGTAATCTATGCAATATCCAATTATGTTGATCGTGAATCATTAAAAATAGTTTACTACTCGTTGGCTCATTCAGTGCTGGTCCAGAATATCATCGTTTGGGGCGGAGCCCCACTTTGTCACATTCACAAACTTGAAGTTATACTGAATAATATACTTAGGCGAATACTACGTGTTAGACCTAAAAAAATTATGTGCCTGTAATGAGTTGCAGTGAAGTGTACCTGTCTTTACAAATGTTGCAATTTCAGGTTGTTTACAACTATTCCTTACTTAAATTTTTTTGATTTGTGTTCTATAATCATCCTGTAGTATTTCTGAAGTATTTCAGTCCCCTTATTCCCCAACAAAATTATGAAATCAGACGTTCTGTTCTCAATCTCCCAACTGTGCGTGTTGAAGTTGAGAAACGCACTACAGTATTTCAAATTGCAACTCTTCTCGATAAAATTCCTGAGTGTTTATTTGATCCCATTTCTGATAATGTCTAAAAAAACGTTTTAAAGAATACGTCATGCAATTTTATTAGCTTTTGTTTTGTTTTATGTTGCCCAAAAAGTTTATTAAACTTTCAGTGGCTACGCAGATGCATTATTCTACAATGTATTACTACTTTACCAAATACTTGTAATGTATAAAATGTGTCTGTGTGTACTAAACCTATCAAACTTATCAAACTCGTTTAAAAATCGTCTTGACGTACATTGGGAGAGACATCCTCCACAGCTAAGAACCCCTCCTCCACGAGTCGCAAGCTCTTAACCGCCAAAGCTTCCCAGCCCATCTTACTCCATCTTCTTCTCACTTCCGCTCCATCTACATCTTTAAGCTCCGCATATCAGCGGCTATCGATCATGCTTGCGTGCATTCATGATCATCTCTTTGGCCGAGATTCTTCTCCCCCTTCTTTTTTCTGAATTTTTACTTATTTTCTCTTCTCGTTTCCCCAGTCCTCCATATCTTACTAACATAATGGCAATAGCTCATAGAGGGCCAGGGAGTAAGTTCTGGTGTCTCTCTGGGAATGGGCCTATTGGTTCGTCTACTGTCGCCTATCTAATTTAATCTTTCATAACAGAGGTGGGGGCGCACTGCATTCGAAGGCATCCATTGTAGAAATCAGCCAATAATACAGTCAGTCGACGAGGAGCATACTTTTACATTTAAGAAGAAATCTTATAGGCTTCTGCAGCCTTACCAGGTTTCCACGATCTGCAACGACGTTATCTCATCATAGGTAAATGCATCAGCAAATCGGCCCATGGCCGCAACAAGTGATAGAGCAGCATTCACTTCTGCCACGTGCTCATTATTTCGTACCCATTTAAAATATCGCCGAAGTGTTCCCTGCACACGCCACTTATTGACTGCTCCCCTTTCACACCAACACACCGAGCAATATTTTTTCTCGGGTTAATTCGTTTCATTTCTCGCCAAAAGTCCGTTGACTGCCCGTTAGCCCATTCAGCAATAAGACTGTACAATCGCAGCTTCTGCTCATGTCACATGCACCACCTCCTAGCATACCTACAGCGGTTGCATGCTGAATTTTTAACTAAATGAAGACGACCCTTACGAGGTTTACCTGCCCTATCCCAATTGCTATATATGAGCAATCCTGGACTGTTCATATAGAGGCAAGAATTTCAGCCAGGGATACGCTTGCGAATGGCTCAATTTAGTTGCCCCAAGCTGGCCAAGCACACTACTACCAGTTTCCAGAACACAACCTTCTAGTACATAATGCAGGCTATCAAGGTCAGCATGACGCTGAGGGTACCATCAATGGTGTGTGTCATGCTCTAGCCGCACGTTGAGAGCACGCTGCAATGCGGCTCTCTTACGCAAATCACTGAATTCCACAGACTATTATATTTCCATTCAGATTGACAGAAGTTAAGTTATGCGTTTGTGGCAGATGAGTGAAATCCAGCAAAACATACATCGGTAGGTGATCAGATTCTGGAACATAAAAGCCAACTTCACGGCTAGAAATAGACCACTTGAGATTCTGGGTGACCGCAACATGATCAAGCCAGCTTACACTGTTGCCATTGTGGTTTTATACGGCATGAGTATATGTGTCGTGCCCGTTTGATGGATTTGCGCGATCGATCGATCGCGCTGCGCAATCGGTGGCTGTTGTAGGTATTAGGCCGTAATTTCGGGTAAGTTGTACCTATTCGGGTTTAATGTCGGGTAGGTTAGGGAAGGCAAGGACTATCTATTTTTTTTTTTTCATTTTAGAATTTGAACGATCCACCGATTGCGCAGCGCGATCGATCGATCGCGCAAATCCATCAAACGCGCACAACATATGTATTACTTGAAAGAACGTCCACATCTTCCAAAATCATATCAGCATCAGACAGTACCATGTAGACTAGAGCTCTGCCTGGATTGACAGTGAAGTCAGCCAGCACACATCTTTGAACTTCATCAACTTCATGAATTATCGCAGCTAGTTTCCTAGATACTCAAAAGGCACCGTTTCATGCCTTCCCGCATCTGGCAAATGGACATTAATCAGTAAAACAGAACTAGAGTTAGTTTCAAACCAAAGTCCCAAGAAACAAGCGTTGAGCAATAACATTGGCGGATGGCGTGGTTGGCGGTATGGTAAATTGTCTCACAAGCGAATTTAATTGCGGGCTCGGTTGCTCTCACAAGAAAATCATCATGTGCTCTATTGGAAGGAGCACACGTGAACGCAGAGCATATGTACGCAACATACAAGGCCCTTACCGGCACTGCCCTTGTTGCCCGCAGTCCAAGGACCGATGGTGGGCAGAGGCAGCAAACATTTTCACATCCTGTACCGTGGCTATAACACAATTCCGTAGATATGATGAGGAATTACGGAGCGCCTGACATTAGCTAAAAGTTGGAGCAAAGTTTATATGGAGCACAAATTGTCGCTGATAGTTTGTTATAGGCCGGTCAAAGTGGCGCTCCCGGGTCTCTAACTATTGCTATCCGGGGCCTGCAATTGCTGCACTAACTTTGTTAGGACAGCAATGTGCCGAGAGGCTGTGGCACAGTGGCATATGTATCCGGTCGTACCGTAAAGCCGTGCGCAGACGATCGACATCTTCCCTGATTTCGGCCAGACAAAATTGTCGGATTGTCAAGCTTGGTACATTTCAATGCACAAGTAGCGAGGGAAACGTTCCTACTGTTGCAATGTCCCAGAGTAAAGTTTTTCGAAATTGCATGAAAAAGAAAATATGGGTAATAATTTAATTAAGAAGTGTTATTGCTTGTTTACATGCCGGTTTCTATTCTACTTGTTATTGCTTGTTTACATGCCGGTTTCTACTTAGCAACTGAATGTTTTGTGCTATCTTGTAGTTTGTAAATAAAATTTTGAGAGATACTTTTCGTGCGAATATCATCGTTGTAGCCTTGAGACAAATGCATTTTAAAATTTTGTTCTTTCAGTTACAATTGCAACCATTTAACATAAATTTTTAAAGAAAAACTGAAGTGCTACAGTCCATAGTAGTGAACAGATAACTGGGAGACCTAGACTGCAAGTTGCTTTGAATTCTTGAAAGCTGTGAAGTAGATTCGCCTAGACGCATCCTGCTGAACTCGCTCTTTAGGCAACTTTTTTTGCCGTGTCTGGTAGAGCATTTGTTGGCGAAATGGCACTCTCGGCAATTTTTGCTTTTCGTCTGCATTGGGCTTAAGGGGGCCGTTTCAAAATTTTTTATTTTTTTATTTTTGAACCGATTTTTCAGAAATTTGCACATAAGATGTGGAATTAAAAAAAAAAAAAATTGTTTGTGCAACTTTTTCAGTTTAGGCCTTAGTTTCTTCAGAAAATGAGATTTTCATTTTTTTAAATTTTTTATTATAAATTTTAAAAAGAACGTAAGTCGATGAGTTTTTTTGCTACACTAAAAACAAAGACAGTTTTGGAATCCTTGAAACATTCCCAACAACGCTAAGGAGGGGTTTCTTGAATTTCCTTTTCGTTTTCTATTGACATGAGACTTTAGATGGGTTACCGAAGAATTCATAAAATATGTAAATTTTCTTGATATTTCACATAATAAAAAAAAACTAAAAGGAAATTGAAAAAATCCTTCCTTAGCGTTGTTAGGATTGTTTCAAAGATTCCAAACTCATCGACTTACGTTCTTTTTTATTCTGAAAAATCAAATTTTTCAGGGCGGCAAATTTTATGTTTTTGTGGATGAATTTTTGTAAAACATGCGCTGTTTGCAGTGGAAATGCACTTGACATGTTTTATCTATAGTACATTTCCACCTACAAATACCTTACATTTGCCATTCACTAATAAAAATATGAAATAGCTATACCTTTAGATGAATAAATAATGAAAAAGTCAATTTTTGATCCCTCCGGACCCCCTTTGCCCCCCTTTCTTGGGGGGTTCTAGTGCTGCTAGCTCCCTAAAAATTGGGACGTAATAGCCCTTGGTATGCAGATCGTTTTGCAGCAACAAAAAAAAAAAAAAATTGACCCCCCTCCGGACCCCATCTGGACCCCCCCTTTCTTCCCCCCTATCGGGGGTCTCTAGTGCTGCTAGCCCCCTAAAAATTTGGGACGTCATAGCACCATACCTGAGGACACTTTTTGAGCCTAAAACAAAAAATTGGAAATTATGACCATTTTCCGTGAAAAGGCCCCTTAACTTGTATTGCGTACTGTGGTGACCTGTGGTGCGTAACGTCACTTGTCTTGTGTACTGTGACTTGTGGTGCGTAACGTCACTTGTCTTGTGTACGGTGACTTGTGGTGCGTACGATAATTTTTCCTATTATTGGTACGCAGCAAAGGAATTCTTCTTAACTTTAACAGGCAGTCCAGCATCATTCGAAGTATGAAATGAATCACTGACACCGAATGAAATTATTTCAATTGCATTCTCTTCACTTTCACACAAAGGAAGGAAAAAATAGTTACTACAATACAATTGCCGTTTTTTTGTTTCTCTCCGTACTTTTTCTGTACTCCAAGGAATATCTTTTCCATATCTACTTTATTTACTCCGCAAGAGATCAGACCTAATAAAGTTTTAAAGTGAAAAAAAGTTAAAACTTGGATCTATCTAATTTCTAGGGGATACTTCAAACGTTTCCGGGACTTGGATTTTGAAACTAGCGAAGCAAACAGTGCATTTAATTGCGAGAACTTCTAAATGTGACCATCATTTGTAACATGGTTGTGAGACCTTTTAAGTGTAAGCGTTAAGCCGAGCCTGACAGAATCGCTACAATATCCAGCTTGCCCTTACTGTCGCCTATTTTCACTAGAGTATTATGAAAAATTCCACTGAGATGGTATTTTTTAAGCAAGTACTGAAGTCTAAGTTCGAAAAGGCAACAGTCGCAAATACATAGGAGTCGATGGCAGGATGGGCCCCACAGATCATTACCAGTTGCGCGTGTACGTTCATAGCGGCGGATAGCACTCACTGCACTGTTATTTTATGATTCTTGTCAACACACAGTTGTCCTTTTACGTTCATTGCGGCACCACGCCTGCAGGTGCCTGTTCTTGCAGTCTTTAGAGCCTTTAGTCGCGTTCAGTTCTTTAGCGATCATTTACTTAATTCCCAATTGAGTCTGGTGTCAATATTTTACCGTCCTTCTTTAACTACTGCCACTTCATCGACAGCTATTGTAGTTTTTTGCTTGACAGTCCAAACTTGCCGTCCTAACAATCCGGCCCTCCCCCTCGGGGAGGCATAGAATGGGCCATAGACTTAGGCGAGTTGGGTTCGTCCATTCTATCTTATGGGGAGCAGCGACTCCTGGGGGACTGTATAGGTTACCTAGCTCAGTGGTTCTTAATGTGGGGGGCGTGAGCAGATTCCAGGTGGGGGGCCTCCGTAGTAAAACCTAATTTACATAAATTACCTTTGCCAAGGAGGTTATGTTTTTGTCGAGTTTCTCTGTTTATCTGTCACCAAGATAACTCAAAAAGTTACGAACGTATCTTTACGTTTGATTTCTGGGTTTGATTTCTGCTTGTTAGCACAATCCGCAAAAAGTTTCGAATGGATCTTTATTAAATTTACAGGAGTAGTTAGTCATGTTGAGAGACATGATTAAATTTTGGTGCAGATTGGTTGATCCGTTTGTGTGTTTGACTTGTGTTTTTGTCGTAATGTTTGTAAAAGTTTAACTCAAAAGGTTATGAACGGATCTTCAAGAAAATTGCAGAAACTGTTAATAGAGTGGCCCTAAAAACAAAGTTTATGCCTTTGTGCTGCAAAACAAAGTTATTGTATAATTCACTGATAATTTTGTTTTCGCATTCCCTGCCATATGAGAGGAGGGTGGTATGACGCGTGTTGCGCCACCCCCGCGCCAAACACAAATCCCCTCCACACAGTCCGTCTGTGATCTATTGAAACTCGAGCAGATTACACGTACGTTGCGCTGGTCCACGGGCCTCTACTTTCCTGCCTTTCCACTTATTTTGGCATTATGCCAAAAACCACTACGCCATTACAATGGGTCCGAAAAAGCTTACCATTGAAGAAAAGACTTGGGCTCTCACCTTAATCAAGCAGGAAATGCCGATGAACCGCGTAGCTGTCGAACTGAATGCCAATCGAGTGTCCCTCTTCAAACTTAAAAAATCGGCTATCAGAATCCTTGCCGCGACCGTACCGCCACACAAAGTGGGATGTGGATGCAAGAGAAAAATAACAGCAAATACTGGCAAGATGTTGGAGAAAGAGGCTAAGCTTGCTGTTATCTTTCTCTTGCACCCACGCTCCACTTTGCGTGGTGATATGGCCCCGGCAGGTAGTGCGGAAGCTATTTTTTCACGCTTGAAGAGCGACATTCGGCTGACATTTATGCAGTTCAACAGCTACGCAGTTCATCGGCACTCCATGCTCGATTAGAGTGAGGGCCCGAGCCCTTTCTTCCGTGGCAAGATTCTTCTGACCCATTGTGATACCGTGGGGGTTTCTGGTAAGGTGTCAAATAAATGAAAAAGTATGTAGCAAAGTGGAGGCCCGTGGACCAGCGTAACGTACGTGTGTGGTACTATGATCGAGCTCTGATACATCACAGACTGACTGTGGAGCAGGGATTTGTGTTTGGCGCGGGGCTGGTGCAACACAA
>LQNS02276482.1:2479436-2490378 GCA_001587735.2 Parhyale hawaiensis | reverse complement strand
CCTCTCTTGATATGGCCGAAAGAGTCATTCCTGAGGACCTGAGCTTAACAATTTCTTCCCGCAGCTCAGGAGTAACTTTCACGTGAGGTGCCATGTTTCTAGAATGGTGTAATCGTAGGAGTGGCAGTTCTAGAAGTCATGTAAACGAAATTGAATGTTGCCAGACGACCGGGGCAAATGTGACAATATTTTAGAGACGATCGTTCTCTTATTTTACACTGTTCAATTATTGTTATTGGTTGTTAGATTGCTCTAATGTATTAAATATAGCTATGTTTGTCCTGATATTTTGTAGAAATATGTTAAATACATTCCTCAAGGCCCCATCAAAAGATTCATTAACCTACTGTACATGGTTAAACTTTATTTTCAAATAATGAAAATCGTTCTCTTATTTTGCCCGCTACAGTACATTTTTACATATATTAGCCAAACGTACAAACGGACGAACGGATGATCCTCAAAATTTGGTCATTAGTGTCTCTCAACATTTCTAATAATTTTACAAATTTTTATTAAGATCCTATCATAATGTAGAAGTTTTTGTCTAATTGTGATTCAGAAAAGCAGGGAAAAATAACCATCAAAAAAGATAAAAAAGGTAGAGATTCACTACGAAAGAAATGTTTCTAAATAATTTTTCCTCATTTAATAGTTTTGGCAGACAAATTTAATAGATTAGAATAGCTAGGCGGCAGTAGACGAACTAACAGGCCCATTGTCAAAGAGACACCGAAACTGGCGCCCCGGCCTTCTATGAGCTATTGCCATTAAGTGAGTAGGATATAAACGACTTGGGGAAAGAGAAGAAGAAAAAAAAGAAGAGGAGGGAGAAGAGTCTCAGCAAAAGAGACGATCACGAATGCACGAAATTATGATCAATAGCCGCTGATATGCGAGTTAAAGATGTCATACAGTGTAGTTGGAGCGGAAGAGAGAAGAAGGCGGATTTAGGAAGCCCCGGAGGCTTTAGCCGTTAAGAGTGTGCAACTCCTGGAGGAAGAATCCTTAGCTGTGGGAGATGTCTATCCCAATGTAAGTCAAGACGATTTTTAAACGCGTCGACTGATTCCGCACTAACAACGTCGGAAGGGATCTATTCCAAATGCTGACTATGAAATACGGACAGAACTGCTGAATTAAGGTCGTTCTTCGAGCTTTATGCTTGAGTTTTTGACCGCTGTTTCGCAAGCGATCATTTAGGTCTCTTTCAAAGAGTCCCGTTGTAGATACGTCGTTGAAGCCATTCAAATACTTGAATGTTTCTATTAGTTGCCCCCTGAGTCGTCTTTGCTCGAGAGAGAGATCAGATCCAGTTCCTTTAGGCGACATTCATACGGCTTGTTTCGCAGCTGAGGTATCAATTTCGTTGCTCTGCGTTGGACTCTTTCCATGTTATCGATATCTTTGCACAGATGTGGCAACCAGAATTGAACAGCAAATTCTAAATGTGGCCGCACTAATGCCTTGTACAGGGGAACGATGATGTCCTTGGACTCATATGCAAAATTTCTGGTGATGAATCCGAGTACTCTGCTTGCCAGTTTCACACTCTTGTCAACTTGTTGACTGTGCTGTAGTTTGTTTGTAATAGTGATTCCCAAGTCACGTTGTTGGGTGACAGGAACCAACTTTGTCCTATTCATTTTCAATGGAGTTGAAGAGTTCACTAGCCCTATGTGCATTACTGAGCATTTGTCGACATCAAAGCTCATCTGCCACGTTGTGCTCCATTCCATGAGGTGGTCAAGATCTTGTTGGAGCTCGGCTCTTTTCGTGGCAGGATGGCATAGTTTTGTATCATCCGCAAATTTACTGCTTTTACTATGGATATTAAGATCCAGATCATTGATGTAGATTGAAAACAGAAGTGGGCCAAGCACGCTACCTTGTGGAACCCCTGATGATACCTGCGTCCAGTCGCTTGTCTCTCCTTCAAGCTTCACTCACTGCTGCCGACCCGTAAGCCATGCCCCGATCCATCGTTAATAGTCTCCCTGGATACCATGGGCGTCCAATTTTTTCATTAGCCGTTGATGTGGGACTTTATCAAAAGCCTTTTGGAAGTCTAGATACACAAGATCTACACCCATTTCTTCATTTTTTATATGAGTAATTTTTGAGAAAAACTCCAGAAGGTTTGTTAAGCAGCTTCTTTCATTTCAGAAGCCATGCTGAGAGTCGGATGCTGAGAGTCATTGATGCGCTTTTTCAGGAGGCGTTCGATAGTTTTGCTGACGACCGATGTAAGACTGATTGGTCGATAGTTATTGGGGCTTTTCTTGTCCCCCTTCTTATGTATCGGTATCACGTTAGCTAGTCTCCAATCCTACGGAACTTCTTCTGTTTTATGAGACCGATTAAATACTTCGAGCAGTGGCTTCACGATGACTGGAGCCATTTCTCGTAGCACACGGGGGGTAAGATTATTTGGGTCAGTGGATTTGTACATATTTAGGTGGGTCAGAGCTTGAAGGATCTCGATCTTCGAGAAAACACATGTGTTTATAGGAGCAACTTGCATCGGTGCTGGATCAGGAATATTCGTAACATTTTCTATAGTAAATACAGAGGTGAAATAGTCGTTCAGAATTGTGGCTTTGTCTCTTAAGTCATTGGTGATTGCACAGTCAGGTCTTTTGAGCGGAACTATGGTTTCTTTTTTTATTCTTCGTTCATTGACATATTTATAGAATGCCTAATAACTAGTTTATACAAAATTGCTCTACCGTAAGGGTTTCATACCAGGGTTCTGTCTAAAGGGTCCATTGAGTGGGCAAATTTAAAATATCTTCAAAAACGAAACGTAAGCATAGTAATAGTAGAGTTTATGTAGCACAAATACTAGTTGCTTCCCCTAGCCCAGACGCTCTATGATAGGAATTCTCTAAGAGAAAAATCTGGAGAAAGAAAGATATGAAAAGGAGAAAGAACTGCCGAAATAATGTCGTAATTCACCTGCCGCACTGAAGGGGCAAAGAAGATGGAAGATCGAACAGAAACTATCAGTAGTAGTTAGAAGAGAAAGGGAGAGGTAAATCTTAGAAAAAAAGAAAGGAAGTAAAAATAAACCCAACTAAGCGCATAGGCAATTACGATAGGGGTCCCTAGAGCTGCGACTTACATATAATTATGTTTCAGAAAAGTCCTAATCGTTAAAACAAACATCAGTGTTCCAGCACTTTTTAATGTATTTGGCAGCCCAAGGCTTCGCTTCCCCAGCCAAGGCGATCTCGTAGAGGAAGAAAGATGGAACGTATAGTATGTCGAGAAACATGGCAGCTACGCACGGAGGCGCTCCTACACAGGACCAACTCGCCCTTGAACTGCAAGTCGGGAGAGAGGAGGAAGAACAGAGGCAAGTAACATTAGCAAGAACATCACAGAAGAAAGAGATGTGCTGAAAGCCCCAAGCCAATGTCTGAGGTATTCAAGCGCTATTAATTGGCAATAGCTCAAAGAAGCCGGGGTGTTAGTCCCGGTGTCTCTTTGGGAATGGGCCTCTTGGTTCGTCTACTGCCGCCTTTCTAATCTAATCTAATCTAATTATAAACTTCCCAGGTTTATTACACTTTAAGATTATGTTGCCGTGCGTACGGAAATACACTGCACGTAATTCACAAAAATAATATATGTATGATACTCCAAGTAAAATATTTTCAACCATATTATGGACCGCTACTACGCTAGTGACTTCATGACCAGCCATTACACGTTTGTGGGCCACAGGCTATACTACGCGCGGTCACGTTAACGTGTTGCCAAAATGAGAACTGCAGGATATAGGATGGACACTTTAGCAATAACTTTTCGAGATATCTTACTGACAAACAATAAAATAAACAAACAAGCAAGTAAACAAACAAACAAACAAACAAACAAACAAACAAACGGACAAACAGCTCAACACAAAAAAGTTTTGTCATTTGCTCCTAGTAACGACCCCAAGAGTTCTTACAAATTTGCAGAGTTTCATAACTTTTTGAGGTAAGCTACCGAGATGAAAAGAGGCAGACAAACTAATAAACAATCGGTTGGACGAGTCTTCACTAAAAGTTTATCATCTCTTCCTCTAACATACCTAGCAAGCCTTGTAAATTGCGTAAAAATTCTCCTTAACTTATTAAATTATATGGGCGACAGACAGATAGATATACACACAATAAACAGACAGACAAAGAGACAAACTCGAAGAAAACATAACATCCGTGGCGTGTAGGAAATGGAGATGTGTCATCACAAATTCCTCACCATCACATGCATAAGCAATAGTCTTTAATAAAGTGTTTTCATACAATCTATTTGTATATAATAAAGGAATTTGAAATGTCTTCTGGTTTTCTATTTATTAGACTCCAAACTATCGAACTATGAAGTATAGCCCGTCTTCAGGCGAAGGAAACTTCAAAATCCACAAGCAGAACTACCAAGTTAGTATACGAAAGTTGTTTCTCTGAAGACGGGCTATGCTTAATAGTTCAAAAGCTTGGGGTGTAATAAATAGAAAAGCCAGAAAATTTTCTAGAATTTCTTCACTTTGGTGTCATACTATATATATATATATTTCAATAAATTAATATATATATATGCCGGCTTTGATATTTTTCTGTCAAGCTTATTCATTACTGAAATTGGGTTAAACACAGCTAATTAAACTGGTAAGCAGTGCAAGAGATGCACAAAAAAATTATCACTCAGAGGCAAGATCACATCAGCAGCGAGTTGTTATTATATCTTTAGAGTTAGCAGCGCTGCACCGGTGGCTCTGCTTATCAACAATTGTGTCACATTTATATCTTGAAAAGCGGCAATCGCTCAAAAAATGAATTTCAAATAAAGAGAACACCAATGAGCAATGGGCAAATTTGATAGTTTACCGTAAACTGAGTAAATTCAGTAGACTTGCTTCTTACTCCCTAGCAAAAACTGCCATCAACCCGGAACGTCATTATTGTTAAGTTGTCGATAGATGGCGGTCTTGTAACCGATTTGGGGTTATAATTACCATATTCAGGTTGTATTAGCTCAACTGCGCTGTGATTATATCACGTCTCAACTACCGTAGATACTGAGCTCTTAAATACTCTGTAAGTGAGGGCATAGGAAATAATACAGCTGAGTAGAATATCAGATATGACACACGACCGAAGGTGAAAATGTGGGAGAGATAAGAGTAGGTGCCGTGGGGCAGGGGAGGGCCTGAGGGGCAGTGTGTGGACGATGGGGGGAGGGGGGCTGGAAAGCGAGGTAAGCTCATTTCCTCCAGGCTTCCTTTGCCTCCACCTTCCCTCGTCCCTCTCCCCCTCGTCTCCCATCCACCACCGCACAGTATTTCCAAAACAGTAAACCTTTGAGGGGCGCCGTGGGGATACTTGGGTNGGGGGGGGGGGGGGGGGGGGGGGGGGGGGGGGGGGGGGGGCGCGCTCCCTGCCGGGTACTGTAGAGTAGACTTCTATGTGTGTGTGTGTGTATATGCTTGTTATTGTGACGGAAACAGACCCAAGACCAACAGGTATGCCTCCGTTACCTGTTTGCAATACCAGAAGTTACTAAAGTAACTTTGGTTACCAGTGCCGCACCAATACCTAATTTGCCACTAGCACTGAAGTCACAGCTACGGCGTCTACGGAGCTGTGGATATCGGAAAACGAAATAAAATACAATTCTTTTGTCTAACATCAAACCTTTTTGCAGATGATCATTTTCGACGTATGAGAACCCATGTCTATTTTAGCCATCAAACTTCATGTATATGTAGGTATTACTTCCTCTTAGTCGTACAATTCATCCCTTACCGTATAGGGCTGGCAGCAGTGCTGCGCTGTGTCCACCAGCATAAAAGACACCCAACACAAACGGATTTCTAGGCAGCGGTCTGTCATTTGGGCTTCGGTTGGCTTATCTTGCAAAGTTGCGGTGTCTGGAAATACTTAAATGTGCGTTTTAAACTCCGTAGAATTTTCTTGCAACTTTTCTAACGCTTTGCGCCCTCCTGTCATAGCTTATATTTCTATAAGCAGTACTACTATATTTTGCACATAATATACAAATCGGATATCACAATGTGTACAATATCTCCAGTGGGATGAAGAAACGATTGAGCTCATCATTTCTCTAGCGTGATGAAGAAGCGAGTGGGCTCATCATTTCTCTAGCGTGGTGAAGAAACGAGTGGGCTTATCATTTCTCTAGCGTGGCGAAGAAACGAGTGGACTCATCATTTCTCTAGCGTGATGAAGAAACGAGTGGGCTCATCATTTCTCTAGCGTGATGAAGAAACGAGTGGGCTCATCATTTCTCTAGCGTGATGAAGAAACGAGTGGGCTCATCATTTCTCTAGCGTGGTGAAGAAACGAGTGGGGTGGGCTCATCTTTGGGGCGAGCAGTTTCGCCCACACATCGTAATGCTCGATATTCATACAAGTTTATGTAGACCATTAATTCCTCCCGAGTGGACCTGATGGCAAATTGATAAAACCTTGATAAATGTTTTTCCAGTCAAAATAGCAACCTGAGGACGCAGGGAATGTATCTATTGCAAAGAAGCATACATACATGAGCCCTGGCTAATAATAATTGCAAAATTAATTTTACCCAATTTTAGGTTATCTGGTATTCTAAAGTTCAATTACCTATGCCTACAGTTAATATCTAGATAGGAATTTGTGTTTCTTGCTGATACAAACTTTCTTGCATCACCGAGCAAAGTTTACTTTCAATTTGAGGACGTATTTCACCAGCAATGATTTTATCAAATTTAATAAATTTTTTATCAGACCCACTTGGAAATTTGAATGGGCAGCACGTATCATGTGGTTTATTTGTACAGTATTCATACAGTATACGAAAACACACTATCACGAGCACCAATGTGTGTTAGTATCTTGACAAAATAATTTTATATGTATAATAAATTTATATTTAGTGTCATTCGTGTCATGCTTGATAAGAAATAAATAGATACGCAAAAAATGGGTCATGGCATTCTATTGCTCGCTGATACCTTTAAGCAAAAAATGGAACGGTTTGCAAATGATGGCCAAACGACGCAAACCTTAAGTTGAATATGCTTCCAACTCTGTCAGTTATGAAATCCAAGCCATAGAGACGTCAGGAGCATCTCTTAAAACCTTTCATGGAGCCTCATTTCTACTCATTTTCCCTCATCAAGCGTTGAATTTCTCTGAGCTGAAAATTCTAATATTAAGCAAATAATCACCGACGCAGAGGGTAAGGTTTTCTTAGGGCTAGTGCAGAACCACAAAAAGAAGTGAAAATATCGGTTTTTCGTTACAAGCAATATTTGTAGCTAGCTGATTTTTCTTTAATTATACAGATTAGCATCTTTATTTTTTCGCGATACAGTGCCGATTTTCTGTTCTTCAGTAGACACGAACTGATTATTTGTTACCTACATTATTGTTTCAAAACTAAAGGAATTAATGCTTGCCAGGGATTGTGGTGGGAATAATGCAATATTGTCGAAGTTGAAGTAACCGTCTCATCCCTTTGAATTATTAAATAATACGTCAGGTTGGTCTGAACAACGCAGGGGATAATGCAAACTAAAAAAATAGAGCCTCGAATTAATAGCCCACCAAGTTGCCTGAAGACGCTGGAAATATTCTACGTTCTGATGTACTATCCGCTAAAAGCGAAAGCTATTCTTGACATGATTTTCTCGGACAGTCTCCTGATCAGTAGCTCTTGCTATGCCACAGTTTTTCCTGATGTGCCCGTTATCTACTATATAATAATGAACGATGGGTATTTATCTGTTTATTTATTCGTTTGTCCATTTTCTGTCATGCTTTAAGAAAACATACGAAACTTAGGCTGAGTTGGAGACTGTGGTAATACAGCCATAATTGAAAATATACCACGTTCCGGATGATGGCAAACGCATTTTAATATAATATTTCAATATACTTGTTTCTCAGCAATCGTTAAAATTCAAGCAGTGAAGATATCTCCGTCTTCTTTTACCACTGCCATGGAGTTTTATCTTTATGCTTTCTCCATAGATTGAAACTATGGTTGCTCTCAGTTCACGACATTCAATTTGCGCGTATGATCAACGAAGCACAAGAGCAGCGATTTTTTACGGTGCAATAGCTCCAGTAGTTGCTTTTCTCTGCTCGCTATCTTACTGTACTTTGACGAAGCAGTTTCCGCGTCAGCGCAAAGATTTCGATGTACTGAAGTAGTATTGTGACGTAGACAGGATACGCGGTGGAGAACCAAATTTAGTGATGCTTCAGCGATTGTTAATACAAATTGACATTGTTTACATGCCATCTAAGGTTAGGAAGGAGTGTACTGTTCAGATGAATTGAAGCAGAAAGCACCTAATCTTATGAAAATTTGAGTTGGCCGTTGTAGTGTATCCTTCAGAAGCATAGCAGTAACGAAAGTATGATCAGTGAAGAAGGCTCATCACAAATTCCTCGCTGTCATTTTTGACAGCGTGGGGACTATAGTACTTGAATAATACACAGCTTTTTGCCTCGTGCGTCGAGATGCTACCGCGTTTTTTTTTACTCATCCGGTGAGTTCCATTTTGCTACAGATGAGCATTCCTATGATACGGTCATTTTTTTTATTGAAGTACAATCCGTAATTACCCAGGATACTAATATGAATTTTTTAGTGCATTGGCCTTGCCTTTGTCGTGTATTAGACTGGCTAAATCGATTAAATTTGCTCTGGTTTTCAACAGAATGTCACTACTTGTTCTTTATTATCTGGTATTGGACCCGTGCGTGAAAAAAATCACGCAATAATCGAGAGATTTGCTCGCTTTTTTGACTTTCCGTTTCCACATTTTCCCGCTCACGCTTATTAGCAACCCTTATTTCCTTTTGTAACCCTTCTGCTTCAAGTCTTTCTCTGATAGCACGTCTTCGTTCATGAGACTGTATAAGTCTCGTTCTTCTTTCCCGTTCCCTACAAAGTAAAATCTTAAGTAAAACACTGCAATAAACTTGAATGCACTTTGAGTCAGCTTATATGCAATGTTATTGAACCGTATCCATAATACCGTCTTCCATACTTAACTCTTCGCTTCACTGAAGTGCTTAACTTTCGACCTCTGAAGCGAAATATGCACCATCAGAGAAAGACAGTAAGCTAGAAGAAATAGTTGTTTACTGCCCGTGAAAATCATCACCTCGTGAGTCCCAGTTGATTATTTGCCGAATTTATACATACGTCGTGACCTGAGAGAAAAAACTTATAAAATTGAACTCCAGAAGCTGTATACATACTGTCCCGATTTCAAAAAGTGTTTCAAGCAGGAAGTGCATCCAGATGAAGAGATAAGGATCCAATTTTCCTCATATTCTACAAGCTTTAACACCTTTATTTCTTCTCAAAAACACTTACACTCAGAATTTACAAGTAAATTCATTGTCCACAGATAGATATGAGAACGTGTTCTATTAAGAGCAATTGTATCGCTTATGGAACACAGCTGACAAGGAAATCTTTACTCTCCGCAGATAAAAATGAGAACGTGTTCTACTAAAAGCAACTGTATCGCTTATGGAACACAGCTGACAAGGAAATCTTTACTGTCCGTGATGTGTTCAATCTCAGATTGAGGCCATAATTTTCATATCATCAAGAACACACAATTTAGATCCTATCTCTCAATGGTTTGCAGTAGTAGCTATAGCTATACACGACGATAAAATACTATTGACACTCAGAAGCAGCTGTTATATATTTGATGTAGGATTTCTCGGAACAAGTCAGTAATTTTCGCATACTGGTTGGTAGAAACGTAATAATTCGATTATCTAAGCTAATGTCACATTGCGAGTCCTAAAATATCTCATTACTATTTGAAACAAAAAGCTATAGTAGCAAACAAGTTGAAAGCGTTTATCAAGCAAAGGTGGTTCCCTTGGTATGACCAATTTTTAAATATTAGCCGACAATGAAAAAAAAGTTACAGATTGTATGATCATATTTGATTATACACATTGCAGATAGACTAGCAGAATAAATTTAATTCACAGCAGTTGCAAGAGTGAAGCTAGAATATTGCATTTTTTACAACAGACGAACCAGTGTTTTAACAACAAACTTATGAGATTAAAATAAACAGAAAAGGCATTTATAGAGAAATATTGTACTCGTCGTAACCCTTAATATATAATCTTTGTACTTCCTCTTGAACCAAAAATCGCTCATAGGTTGAGTCAGGTCAGCTGTAAGGCATTGAAAGCACGGACACTTTGAAAAATAACAAACCTTCTTTGAGCATGAAGTCTGATAAGCGGAAAATTAAATTTTTGTTCGCGTGTGTAGTGATTGTGGAACGGCACCAAACGATCGTAATACTGCCTAAAAAGGTCAAGATCGATAAACATAGCATTACGGATAAATTTGAGAAAAAATATTCATACATATCCTCGAACTTGAGCAGTGAGAGTCTTGTAAACATGGTGTTCACGGACATAAGTGGTACATTGTCAGCATCTCTCCTAACATTCAGAATAATTCTCAGTATATTGCTCAGAGAAGTTTTAAGAAGATGCAGCAAGTTCAGAAAAGCTTTGCCCCATACAATGTGTAGTTGTTGATGGGAGGAGGAGTGAGTTTTTGGATTTGGTTTCTGGTGTCCCACAGGGTAGTGTTCTGGGCCCTTTGTTGTTCATCTGTTTCATCTTGTTAATAATTTACTTGTTGGTTACGCTGATGATGTTACTCTGCTGGCTGTTTGCGATAAGCCAAGTGATGGATTAGAGGTTTCAGAATCTATTCAGCATGATTCGGAAATTATTGATTCCTGGTGCTCTAGGTGGGGGATGATGCTAAATGCGGGCAAGACTAAGACCATGCTCGTGTCCAGGTCGCGTACAGTGGGACCTCCTTTTCCTGCACTCATGCTGGATGGTGTATCGCTTCCTGTGGTTGATGACTTGGTAATCTTGGG
>LQNS02276482.1:2412430-2432053 GCA_001587735.2 Parhyale hawaiensis | reverse complement strand
GATGGTACAGAGCATCCTTTGACGTTGGAATAATTTTTACTACTGTACCGCTTTTAGAAACAATTGAAGTTTGTTTGAATTCTCTTTTTACTGCACCAACTCATACCATAATAAGGCTGCCGATTAACGTTTTTGGAACATTCGATTTTCATTTTTTTTCTATATGACGGTAAACGTCATCAGCAAGTGGAAGGCCTAGGAATGGGTCTGCCACTTAGACCCACATTTGTTAAAATATTTTTTTTTTCGTGCCGCCACGAAAAGATATTGCTTGCAAATCATCCGGAAACAATTCATCCCGTATTTTATCATGGCTATATTGAGAACACGTTTGTTCTTTTTAAGCGCCACACGCATGCATCACATATTATTTCAGCATCTTACCCAGCAAAACTATAGCAACAAATTAACAATGGAACGGGAAGTTAAAAGGTCAATATCATTTGCCGATATAAGTGCGGCATATTAATTGCTAACGATAAATTTTCCACTTCTGCCTCTTACAACTTAAGGATGCATTTGCAGGATTAAGAACAAGTTTGTTTTTAAGTCTTCTATGTGAATTTTTTTTAATGGTAGTCCATCTTAGCTTACTTTCCACTCAAAGTTAAAATATGTAAAAAATGTGTTGGTCAAATGAATTCCTTTAGTTACTGTAATTCTTGCATAAAGACGTCCTTAGATAAAAAAATTGAGAAACAGCTTTTAATGCACCATTTTGTATTACTTCTCCGTACTTTAGTAATCAATCGGAAAGACTGAAAAAAGAGTTAATGCAGCTCTGAAGTTTCAAGTATATGCACATTGACTTCCGTATCTTCTTAAGCAACAGTTTTCTAATTGGCTCCTTTTCCAGTTCAGTGATGAGCTTCCATATGGCCTGCGCTTGGCTGTACCAGTTCAGTTGCGTACTCTGTACGTTCAGGCACACAGTCTGTACTGGCTATGCCTTGGGTCTGCAGGCGTGGGAAGGAGTCCTAGAAGGGGCCACATTTTAATACATACTACCCAGTTTAGCACTAGGGACCATGTAACTCGGTGCAATAGTGTAATTAGGGAAGTTAGTTTTAAGATAAATCGCAGTGTAAACAATTTTAAGAACTTTAGAAGTTTTGAAGCCTTACAGATTTGCAGATCGAAACTGGAAATGAACGACGCACAAAGTTCCTTTTCATTGCAAATCCTTACCTAGTATCCGCCACCTCCATTCATAGGCTTTTACTTCACTTGTGTTTTTACTTTTCGTTTTTGATTTCGTGTGTTCTTACAGATCTTTATCGCTGATTCTGGGCAAAAGCCCAAAACGTTCATTGTAAATTTTTACGCATTTGACTCAAATATGGTTTTAGGAATAACTTTGGCTTCTTCTTTTTTAGTCTGAAACGTAGACTGTCAAGCCCTTAAAGAATTATCACCTCCGCCAAGGAGGTTATGTTTTCGTCGTGTTTGTCTCTGTGTCTTTCTGTCACCAAGATAATTCAAAAAGTTATGAGCCGATTTGGATGAAATGTACAGGGATTGCTAGGTATGTTAGGAGGCACCGATGCTTAACTTTTGGTGAAGATATGTCCATCCCTTTGTTTGCTTGTTTGTCTGCCTCATGTTTCTCAATGCCATAATTCAAAACGTTATATATGGATTTTTATAAAATTATCATGAGTTGTTAGGTACATATCAAAGAGTATATGATCAAATTTTGGTAATGATCCGTTTGTTCGCTCGTTCGTTTGTCACTGTTTTTAATTCTATGCTTGTTAGCACAATAACTAAAAAAAATAATGGATGGATCTTTATGAAATTTATGGGGTCGTTAATAATGTTAAAAGACATAAATGAATAAATTTTGGCGCAGATTGGTTTGTTCGTTTGTATGTTTGACTCATGTTTGTCATAATGTTTGTTAGCAAAATCACTCAAAAAGTTATGAACGGATCTTCAAGAAAATTGCACAAGCTGTTATTACTTTCAAAAGGCACAAATGATTAGATTTTAGAGTCTATACAACGAAAATTATGGTTTCAGAGCAAATTTGATATTTTTTGCTACCGTTGCCTCGCTTGGCGGAGGTATGCGCTTTCAGAGTGCTCTAGGTCTAGATATTGCGGACAGTTTCAATTATTTGAAATAGACGAGATATCGACCGTAGGGAAGTGAAAGAGGTGGCGTCATGGTAAACGTTGTTGTTGTAATTGATAGGCAAGAGATATTTTAGGAGGTTTATTGCATGGGCCCATTTCTCGTATTTTTGCAACAAATCAGTACATCCCTGCAGTAGTGAGCTATAGGTGGCTTTTACATAAGTTTCATTTTAAAGGCAAAGTACGATTAGATAGATACTTAATTCTCAGTAAAGACCAGTGGAGGAATCAAAATTATTTATTGGGAAATCAGACCGGTTGGTTTCGAAGTTTGGTCATTATCAATGAATGCATCTTCTTTCAACAATATTGCTGCTTATTCCACGCCCATGTTCCATGCTAAATCTTCCAAACGTGCGTTTTGATGTGGAGAAGCGGTCAACTCTTTTTCAAACGGCGTTTCTTGTCAATAGAATACCAACGTCCTTATTAGAGCCGATATTAATAACGCTTTTACAATGTGGTATAAAGATTTTGTCATGCAATTATTCTAGCTTAGTATTACTTGTTACTCAAAGAGTTTTGCAACTTTCTTATGGGTTACACAGATATATTATTGTGTGTGTATTCTAATTGAATATGTAGTCAAAAATATATTGTAATGTATAGCTGTGTGTAATAAACCTGTCAAACCTATTTGAAGTAAAATTAAATAATAACTAGAGCATTCTGAGAGCGCATACCTCCGCCAAGCAAGGCAACGGTTAGGAAAATTCAAATTGGTGCTGAGATCATGATTTTCTTTGTATCAACATCAAAATCTGGTCATTTGTGCCTGTCAACAGTGTTAACAGCTTCAATAATTTTTTTGAAGATCTGTTTATAATTTTCTTGAGTTATGCTGCTAACAAGGATTCTGACGAGCATGAGTCAAACTCATAAACTGAGCTGCCTATCATCAGCAAAATTTAATCATTTATGTCTTTTAACATTACTAACATATCCTATACAAGTCATAAAGATCCATTAACATTTTTTTCAGTTATTGTGCTAATAAACAAAAAATTAAAAACAGCGACAAACTAACGAACAAAGAAACAGAGTATCACAAAAATTTGGTCATTAAGTCTTTGTATTATGTCTAATAACTCTTGTGAATTTCATAAAAATCCGTCCATAACTTTTTCAGTTATGGCATGGAGAAAAATGAGCTAGACAAACAAGCAGACGGATGGACGGATCTTCACCAAAAGTTAATCATCTGTTTCTCCTAACTTACATAACAATCCGCGTAAATTTCATCAAACTCCGTCCTTAACTTTTTGAGCTATCTTGGTGACAGACATAGAGAATAACAGACAAAGAGACTGACAGACTAACCCGACGAAAACATAACCTCCTTGGCGAAGATAATAATCACACCGTAAAATAACATGATTCTGATATATTCAGACTTTACTTCCAACCTATTCAGAATTATGGTATCTCACGGTGTAATTTGTAATATTTCATTTTGTTACAAATGCAATCGTTGATAATGATCAAAATGTCAAAACCATCTGGTTTGAGTGCCTAAAAGATGGTTTTTATTGCTCCATAAGTGGTTTTACTATTATTTCAAACAATGCCAAATGTACATAGGCAGAGAACGCATCGGCAGTGCTGTTTTCGAACAAATTTCATTCTTTGCAAATGCATAGCAATTAATCAGCGCTGTCATCTGCTAAAAAATGGCCTTTTATTTCTTGAAACACCTTGATCTTTGATAAATAGCGACCGTCAGCGGCTGTAGAGCCTAGTGCTCCTGGGACACGTGTAATGTGCTGCTACATTTCAGATGAGCCAGTAATTCTATAAATATATATATATATATGCAATTGGCTAAGGTAACTTCTAATATTAAATACAAAATCGACAAAATAAGAATTAACGTTTCGGGAATTTTTTTCTCCCATCATCAGATATGTCTAATAAAAACTATACAGGATGCCTAAAAAAATATTTATTATTTAAAATGACCTAAGCTAAGTAAGCTTTGGTGTTTTGACCGGGTGGGACCTAAAGGGCGAATGACCATGGTGCGCTATGGGGTTCTTATATAGGCGTCGGACGGTGAGGGGAGCGAGGGAGAACGGACAGTCGGAAGAAAAAGTATCAGGCATGGGTTGTGACGAGTAGTACAGCTGAAGTCATTGTATTGAGGCTAGGTTTTGATCGATATATAGCGAGTAATTCTAGGGTGGAGAGAAAAAGGACATGTACATTCGGAGGAAAAATGTTTGTCATGGGCTGTAGTCTAAACAGCGAATGGACGGAGTTGTGAGAAGGAGCCGGGTGTCAGCTCCCGTACAGTCGGCAGATGTGGAGCTAGTTAGTCGGGGATCGTGTGAAGAGGTACAGCTGAGGTCATTCATTCATTCATTCATTCGCTGCTGTACAACAACAAAGCCTCTGTTAGTTCAGTAAACGCATTGAAAACATTCCTCTGTGAAGCTTACCCACATATAAACTTTAAATTTTCGTACAAAAACACATTTACCATAGGGTCATACTTTAAATTTAAAGACAAACCTCCCACACCGCTCCTGTCAGGTGTTATCTACCTTTTCAAATGCAGAGGATGCAACACCTCGTACATTGGTAGCACCGGACAACATTTCAAAGCCCGCATTGACCAACATTTAGGTGCATCCACTTACAAAGCCTCCACATTCAGCTCCCCGCCTGCATGCTGAGCAAAACGACCATCCCATCAGTAGAAATGACATCTCAATCATTGACTCTTCTAATTCAATCGAACTCACAACATTAGAATCCATTTACATCCATAGAACAAGACCAAGCCTCAACATTATCACCTCAGCTGTACCTCTTCACACGATCCCCGACTAACTAGCTCCACATCTGCCGACTGAACGGGAGCTGACACCCGGCTCCTTCTCACAGCTCCGTCCATTCGCTGTTTAGACTACAGCCCATGACAGACATTTTTTATCCGACTGTACATGTCCTTTTTCTCTCCACCCTAGAATTACTCGCTATATATCGAACAAAACCTAGCCTCAATACAATGACTACAGCTGTACTACTCGTCACAACCCATGACTGACACTTTTTCTTCCGACTGTCCGTTCTCCCTCGCTCCCCTTACCGTCTGACGCCTATATAAGAACCCCATAGCGCACCATGGTCATTCGTCCTTTAGGTCCCACCCTGTCAAAACACCAAAGCTTAGGTCATTTTAAATAATAAATTCTTTTAGGCATCCTGTATAGTTTTTATTAGATATATTTGATGATGGGAGGAAAAAAATTCCCGAAACGTTACTTATTATTTTGTCGATTTTGTATTTAATATATGCATGCATGTCTATATATATATATAAATATATACACAAAATAAACTTTTTATTCTAAAATTTATATAATGAATTTTCATCAGACATAAGCATAATCGTACATATTGTCCTTTTCATGAAGTTTTTGGAACTTACGACACTATCCCCATTACGCAGGACTTGAACCACATATAGTTCAAACCACATATAGTTTAATGAAATGTGGTAATTTTCTAGGTATGGTACGAAACCACCGTTGATCAAGAAATTTTACATTTGCGCAAAAAAAAAAGAAAAAATCATCACAGTTAGGGCTCATCAGTGGAGGAAATCAGAGAAAGAAGCTTTAAACGTTCAGGTGTACAGTCCAATAATACTTCCGTCACGGGCTAAGTAAAACTTTCCAAGCTTACACTCTATCCTGCTAATGTAGCGAGAGCCATATATAACGGTGATGAAACAGCAGTATGGAGAAGTAAGAACAAAAAACAATAATAATTAAAACGATAACATTCATAATAATATAATGACATTAGCATTAATAGCTTAGTAACACTATTAAAATTATAACAATCGCGTAGTACCACATGCTACCATATCCACGCGCTAGGAAATGAGGGGCAGCGGTGGCGGTTGGGGAAGAAGAGGAAGAGGAGGAGAAGGAGGAGAAGGAAGAAGAGGGGGAAAATGAGGAAGAGGAGGAGGTGGTGGCACAATGGATGGGAGTAGAGCGCAGGCTGACGGTGTGGGGCTCACGGACCAACCCCCCCAGGGGAGCAGGGGTGGGGGTGGAGGGTTGTAGCTGCAGCCCCTGGTCCCCTGCAGGGGTCGGTGGTAACAACCGTCCACTAGCTCTTCTCCTGTCCAGGTCTAGTCACAAGTTAACTTATACTCCTAATCTCTGTACTTATACCACTTCTTCAAATATCCTTAAGAGTACTGTCCCTATATTGCGTACAGATTACTAATGATGTCGACCGATAGCACCCGATGCTTTGAGTGCATGATACTGAATAAGCATCTGAGGATAGTTGCGAGAAGACATTGGATTACGGAACTGGTGTGGACTGATAGCGAGCTGTTCGATTGTTTTGGGGCGCATGTGCCAAGTGTGAAAGTTCTTTGATATTACATCCTCCTTCAAATTAGCATGCGTGCCCGACCTGAGGCCGGCCGAGTTTACTCACTGCGATCCAAGTAATTTTAAGTCATTTGTTTGAACTTGTAAGGGACCTAAATCCTAAGCACTTGAGTCGCCACTTTAGATTGAAATTTAAGCATTAATTGCAATCGAGTACAATCGGATTGCAGAACTCACCATTAATTGGCGAGTCGAAAGTTCGGGATATCGGTTCCTGACCAGTTAAAGCACAACGGCTAAACAGTTGAACGTTGTCTTGATGTAAGCTGAAGAACCGACCAGGCCTTTGGTCCATGGAGCGTGGAGACCCCGCAGATCTGACTCAGTGTTTCATAAAACCAAGTTCGCTGCCTGCGGAGGAGGAGGATCCGGTGGGTCTGCTGCTGTTGGATATTTGGTCTTACGTGAAGTAACTGGCAGAACACTGCCGAGTGTCAGCGGCAGTTAGTAAAGGAAACGAACTATGTAGTTGCAGGGTTTTCTTCCTCAAGAATGTTGGATGAGAACTTGTTTCTTAGATGCTTGGTGTGAACCGCACATCCAAAGCCGAGTAAGTCAAGTGTTCGAATTTTACTTTGCGGCTTCTGAGCCAGCGTAGGGCAGCTAACGTACAGGATAGCGTTGAGTTAATTTCTGTATTAAAGGTTACCGACACAGGGGGTGGCGCCTGCTGTAGAGGCTGATGCCCCCTCATGTCGCCTAAACCCGCTCCTTGTATGACCTCTTCCGTCCCATATGCTGGGCACATCCCTGCTTGTCTACCATATGGTACGCGGCTTTGGTTCGCGCAGTGTGGCGGAGATGCTTCAGTTCGCTCTCAGCTTAAGCTTGTCTGGAAAATCAATCAATGCGAATCGTTTTTCCACTGTTGATTGTGTTTCAGCTGTTGATTGAATGCTGATTGCGCTTGAGACACTGGTTAACGGCAGCCACCTGAAAGTTAGTCCACAGTGGTACATCGAAGTTCTGAACACGTTAAGGCTAATCAGATTAGATTATTTCCAGTGCTCTGGAGTAGTAGAAACGCCGCAGTAACGTCTCTCTTCTCATCATCCAACGTGTTGCGTTTCTCATTAATAAGGCTGCTGCATGGCTGGTGTGCGGCTGCTGCATCGCTGCTGTGCGACTGCTCCAAGGCTGCTGCATGGCGTCGCTCTTTCTGCTGCCTCATCTTCACTCCCTCCTCACGATCACAATCAGGTCTTCCACAGCTCTGAGAGCTGCTCTCCAGCGGCAGGCGCGTCCCAGTTGCTCGTTCCTGGGGTTTTGCTCAGCAGCTGACGCACTGCCCCGCAGCTAGGCACTGTCGTGAGCTGCAGTCAGCATTCGTGGGCCAGGAAGGAACTATACCCGCACTGATAGAGGACCAGAGTGCGCTAACTTTACTTACAGTTAAGTATTTCGAGAGGAGCAAATTTAGTTTCGGACACGAGGCATGTCGGCCGCTAGACCGATTTGGGCTCAGGGCTGCTGCAGGGGAGGAGCGGCACAGTTCTATGTTAGCTTATATGTACTTATTAGATGAATTAGAGACTGGCTGTTGACATTACAGGCCGGCAATGGCAGCAGCCGTCCTATAGGTCATGAATGAATCACAAGTATCGGCACATAGCACTGTGCAGCAGCTGCACTGCAGTGGACGTGAGCTGTCCCCGAAGTCGAGTAAATTCAGGAGATTTTATTTCCTGAACTCCATCCCTGAAATCATCGTACGATTTGGTCTCAGGGCAAAACATTAGTTGCCTGTTTTGGGGATCGAGTGCTCTACATGCACACAAAAAAGACTACTTGCTGTAGAAATAGTATTGTTAGTTGAATCTGCAGCGCCAGCAAAAAACTACAAGCAGTAAGAATAGTAATATGTATCTCTAGTAATATGTATCTCTAACATCCCACAGCTCCGACAAGTAATGCGGTAGGGTCGACAGCAAACACTGCATCAGTAATAACTTACACATATAAAGCTCAACTTAACAATACAAGGTTAGTCTTATATTACAAAGCACAGATAAATGGAAGTTTTCTCAACTTACATGGTAAGGTATGTTTGGGATAGGTTTCATAGGAGTTGCGCATACACTATTATTTTGCACCTACGAACACTTACTTAGCTTAGAGTAACATGGGTCAAGCTTTGCTACGGCATCGCTCAGTGAAACAAAATACAAGTCGTGTATTGAGGAGCTTGCATAGAAAGATGCTTTCTTGTAACGCTACAATTGATGATGCTAAACGGGGGCATCGGAAGCGACCAACTTTTGGGAGAAAAACCGTCGATAATCCTGAGATGAACATCCGTTAGCATCACGTGTGTTCATCATCATTTCTTGCTTTTACTCCATGGAGGGAAGAGCGGATGATATGGCTGCCTAAGCAGACGTCAACTCGTCTACATGCACACCGGAGCTCACCAACAATCAAAGATGAGCTGCAGTACTGGCTCACGCAAAGTGGATTTCAAAAGATCAACGTTTGTATAGCTTAGTTAAAAAGGAATACGATACAGGAAAATTCGTCAACACATCACTTTACTTACGTTAATTTGCATAAGGGCTAATATGATTCATTGGCGTTTGAGAGACACAGCATTGCATGGAAGTGGCCAGACTCACGTGTAATGAAGATCTCCATTGAGAATTCTTGTGAAAGTTTTCTTAAATTGGTGATTTGCTAGAGCGTAACAGAATGGATTTAAGGGACTGTTTGCATAACAGAGGAAATAACAGAAGAGGAAGAGATGGATATTAGTGCAAGTACACCAGCTCTCTGCTATGGCAATGATGTGGTACGGTGTCCAACAAGCAACGAAGCATCCCAGAATAACTGATATGGTCCTTAGAGCTTTGTTGGCCCTGTTCTCTGACTTGGAGCGATGCCTCACATGCGCGTCCTTCTTCTTTTTCTTTTTCAAACTCCTAATGGACTTTGCAATGCTTTTCTTAGAGTCTTTCAAAGAGCTTTTGACGGAGCTTTGGGCATCAGATGTCCCGGGGCGCCCCATGAAGGAGCTCCGCTCTCGCTCTCCCACTGAAGACGACTCTGCCCTCGCAACGCTCGTTTTCGTTTTGTTCGAATAAATGTTGTGCGTTGTGATCAGTTGGTTGAGCACAGACAGTTTGGAGCCGGAGCGCTTTCTTTTGTTGGTGTCCTCGGCTTTTGACTTGGCAGAGTTTGTATCGGCCGGGAGGTTCTGCTGACCTGTGGTGCTCATGCTCGTGTTGGTTGGACTGCTGGTGCTGTCTGTTGAAACTTGTGCAGTTTGAGAGGAAAATGATGGCTGTCCAGACGGGTGAGACGGAGGCAGCTTGATCTGCGACGAAGGAAAGTCACCGTCGCCGATTTTTGTCACTGCCGTGCACGTGGGAATAATGGACGTGACAACCACGTCTGTGGAGTGCTCTGACGATTCTCTGCCTCCCAATTCGTCCCCGTCATCGCCATCATCCAAACTCATGTCGAGATCATCGTCTTCAGAATTGAAGTGGATTTTGTTGGCTCGCTTTAGGAGACATCGGGCGCTGCTGAGGATCGGAGTGCTTGTCACCGGTGTTGGATTTACTGACTGAGATCCAATTTGTTTTTTCCCCGCACTTTCAGATCCAATTTCAATGTTTGACTTACTTTTCCGCCTATCATCTAGGGTATCTAAGCTAACAATGTTTCTATTCGAGTTAGACTTTGATACTTCACTTACATTACGACATATAGAGTCATAGCTATTAGATTTCTCTACGGCATTAGAACAATTACCTTTAGTAACTACTAAGGATTTCTCAGACGCCTTTGACTTCTGCGAAGTTTCGCTATGATTTGACTTCACAGAAGCTTCAGAGGCCGCAGAAGCCGCCGAGCTCTCTGACACCCGACGCGTGCTAAGCGACAATACTGATGACTGATCCATAAAATTAAGTTTACCTGAATCTAGCCCAGTTAAGATATCATATGCTACAGGATGGGCAAGATTGAGGTAGGAAGACGTGTGTGACGTAGGGGCACTAACGGATTCTTGCCGACCACAGCCCGGACCCTCCGCCTTGTCTGGGGATGGAGAACAAGACATTGAGGCAGACGGTCCCCTGGGGTTAGTCGGTGTGGACGAGGCAATTGGAACTATGGCTACAACGTTACTCAAAGGTAAACTTTTAGGTGGAGATGCAAGGGAAACTACATTATCTGCGCTATTGTACTTGATTATTTTACTAGAGTCCATGAATTTGCCTTGCAGCAATGGGTTGTCCCCCACTGGTGAAATGGAGCCACTGTCGGTGGCTCCAGCACCTGGCTTCCCCGCAATCGCTCTTATGCCAGCAAAATTTCTTGGCGGCACAGGGGGCGGGCAGCCCTGAGTAGCGGCGTTCTTGCGAGTCGTGTCCAATATGCCCTGCTCTGGTATCTTCGGAAGCGCCTCAGCGATTATGTTTGGTCTTCGAATGGAAGTTTCTGTGCGAGTCTCTTTTGACTCCTGGACAGATTTGTTGGGGGCGAAAGACATTTGACTGCTGTCCTCGTCCGAGTCGAATGTGGGACTACTCGATCGATCTGACCGTTCTGCGTCTTTCTTGATAGCGGCTGATATAGGTTCGTCGTTTCGGTCTCTTCTCTGATCACGGGCAGCACCGCCTGCAGTTCCTTTTGTGGCGGAACTTTCCTTCTGTTGGCGCTCTGCATCATCCGTCTTGCCGTTGCCTTGATGTATCATCGTCGAGATAATGAGGGGATTGTCAGCTGGCATTGGCGTTCCTTGGTTCTTGTCCACACCGAAGCCAGCAGTTCTTCCTGCCATGCCCGCCATGCCACCAGCACTCAGAGCGACCAGAGTTTGCATCTTTCTGTGTTTCGCTTCTGACTTTTTCTGCATGTCATATGCCGTCTTGTATATGCCTGCGTAGAGAATGATGAGCACCACCAACGTCACCCAGTAGTAGGTCACAATAAGGGCTGTGTTGAATATAGGATCTCTTAGGAACTGAACCTCACATTCGTGTTCTTTGAGAGCTCTGTAGCCCACAAAATGTTCCCACCCGAAGATGCTTGTAAAGAAAAGACACGCTGGTATAATCCATGTAATTGCCACCATTACCAAAACTTTTCTTCTCGTTCTCCACGTCCGATATTTGGCTGCTATTTTTACGGAACAGAATCTGTCGATGGTGATGAGGAGAACAGTGTACTGTGACACAAGGCATACCGTATAGTCAACCGACAGCCATAAGTCACATAACAAGGGCCCGAGGGTCCACTCCTGCATCAGAACGTACACGGTGTAGAAAGGCATCGAAACTGAGCCAATTAGCAGATCCGTTACTGCTAATGAGGCTATGAAATAATTTGAAGGTTGGCGAATGGCTCTCTCGACGATAAAACTTAAAATGACGAGGATGTTGCCGCTCACGGTCAGCACGATGCTCAGGCTGCAAAATATCGCAATGGCCACAGTTTGCCACAACTCGAAGGGCGGTAAGATTGCGTTGGTCTCATTCTCAGCTGAGGAATAAGTGCCATTGGGAGAGCAGTCTGCCAGGAAAGTGGCCTGTCCTGAATCATTCGCTGAGGGAAAGGCACCCACGCAGGTGGTATTGGTGGGCAGCATGGCGACGTTGAGGAGAGGTTTACTGGAGGAGCTCACAAGCACAGACTCGTTCATGAGGTGCGAATGGGCGCTGTTGAAGTAATTTTCCTTGGCAATGAGTCTCGGTAAATGGCTCCTTCTCCTCAGAAAATAAGCTGTGGCGTTGGAATCTTTGAAGCTCTTGAAGGGGGAGCTGTCCAGCGTGGAGTTGCGTATTCTCTTGCGTCGGGACCGGGGGGGAGAGCTCAGATCATCGTTGGGACCGTAGACATAAGGGGTCATTACGAAGGGTAGGGGATGGTGCCAGCACCAATCTTTCCATTTATTGACAATCAGAGAGCAGCTGCATAATCAAATGTCTTAGTTTTGGATCTTCCGGTGGCTTCTCCATGACCAAAAGTGCTGAGCAGACAAGCCGATCTTTCCGGAACGCTTGGAATTGGCGGCGCAGGGAGCAGCTTCAGCCTCCACCGTACGCTCTGCCGTCAGTTGTACCCTGAAACACAAACAAACGCCTTCGTTAAGACCACCGCCGTGGAACTCTCCGCAACAACACGCTAATATTTATGTGATTTGCTCTACTCAAAGGCAATGCGGCATACAAATTTATTATAAGAATTGCATTAACTTAAGAATATACGCGCCTTTTGAAGAGAAGCTAAAAATGAAAGTAAATGTTGGCATACTCTAGGATAATCGCCCAACCAGCATAAGACTGTGGGTGGTTTCCCCTGAGAAATCTTGCAGTTTATGCAAAAAAAAAAAAAAAAAATTCTTTCTGACTGGCACACATGACACGCAAACATAAAGACACTTTTCTGAGAGCCAGTCCAGCTCACGCCTGCGCTCAGATAATCAGGCTGCCGACAGAACCGCCTCTGGCAACTTATGACGCTAATACATGAGAGAGAAATAGAGACTTGTCTTGAGAAACAGGGCATAGTTTTGTTCGCGCACCGAGATAATGCTGCTGACATTCGAACACAAATGTTGTTATTATACACGGCGACATAGCATTACTTTCAGAAATGCTCAGGATACAGAGAGATAGACGATAGATATAAATGTAGTTTAATGAAAGGTCAGGGAAACCATGGCATTCAGCTGTCTCATGGGCCGTGGCTGTAGCTGAATTTTAATTTTATACAACGGCAAGTAGATATACGACGGGCCAGTGAAACGTTAGGTGAACACTGTTCACTTACTGCGTGCCGGGCGAGTACACCGATAAATGAACACTGTTCACTTACTGCGTGCCGGGCGAGTACACCGATAAATGATCACTGTTCACTTACTGCGTGCCGGGCGAGTACACCGATAAATGAACACTGTTCACTTACTGCGTGCCGGGCGAGTACACCGATAAATGAACACTGTTCACTTACTGCGTGCTGGGCGAGTACACCGATAAATCAACACTGTTCACAAAGCATACGTTCATTACTATTGTTCTATTTAACAGAGTGTCGTGATCTAAATGAGTTCCGTGATACTAATTCTTAAGGAAGTTCTAACGATGAGTCGAACTTTTGGTCCCGGAAGTGAATGAAGCGATAGCGAGTTGATATGAGGGCGCAGCGAGCCCCGTGGGGGCGACAGTTGAGGGAGGAGGTTCGTTCTGATAAGCTATAGCGTGCGAATGAATCGTGTGCGTGTGTCGGGTGTAAGTGTATGTGCACTCATGTATTTGTGCAGCACTGCATGTGTGTGTGTTCATTTAATACTGTACGTCGCTGCGTTGCGTTATTTGAAGCGCTGCAAAGAACTAAGCTAAAGTTAAAATGCAGCACACGTTGTGCCTGACAGCGCACCCTACAATGACCAATGGCAGTGACATGGCTGCAGTTAGCAGAACAAGTTTCACGTACCATGCACTATCTCTTCCAGCAAATTATGATAGACCACTTCAGTATTATCTACTAACTGATGCATCAATAAGGTTAGCTACCAGAATACCCAGAGCCAAGCATTAAAGTTTCATCCACCATGCCAGTGGTACAGTCTGGGCGTATGTAGAATGAGCAGCTGTCATACGATATACAATTGCTCCCAGGCTCCCATCTCTACGATATAAAATTACCTTTGCAATGCAAGATAATGATGATCCCATTGCGCTGTCCTGCTCCCTAGACGAACCAGATCTTACTCGAACGAGGGCCGAAAATGTTCTAAAGCAACTTGAGGTTGGGTCTTGAGACTCAAAGCTGATAAATAAAAGTCATAAAACACAGTGATCATTTTGAGTATTTCTAATGTATACAAAAAGCTGAATTAATTGTCCCTCGCTTCTGTCATTTCCGCCGCACGGCAAGTTGACGTGGCTGAATCCTTGGAGTGCGGCAGGACAAAAATCTCACTTTCGAGACTCACGTACAAAAATTAGATAGATAATTAGCAGCACCCTCATCTTCTTACGCAGAATCAAACTCATATTACATGAAAAATTACGTTTCCTAAGCTTCTCTCCAATCACAACTATGGTAATTTAGTCTGGGGAGAATGGAACAAATAAACAAAAAAAAAAAAAACCTTACGGATCCACAACGAAAGTATACTGAAACTTGATGAATCAGTGTATGTATTTCACTCTTTCTACGACAAGTTCAGTTCTGCTGTTACAATTTATTTTTTCTTTAATTGGTAATAGCCCTAACAGACACGTAGTTTGAAAAAAAAAAAAAATCTTCTACCTACGCATGGATGTTTTCTGCATCTGTGGCTTACTTTGGCAGTGTTATGTATGGTTTCGCTCATATAACAGTGTAATATGCTACCTCAACGTGTAAATGTTTAAAAAAAAACATGCAATTCTGGCTACATTGATGCTCATTTTAACGGATGTTTATATCGACCCTCTAAGGTCATCTCAGATAACGAAAGCAAAAGATCGGATGCATTTTGCTAGAGGTAATTCGCTCGTCCTCCAGCCTCGTAAACTTGGAGCAAGAGGCAGCATTCTTAAGATCTTCCGTTAATGTTCTGTCGGTTGAAGCTGTCACTCCAAGCTGCAGTAACCAAAGGCTCTGAGATATTTGCTAGTCTTGTATACCTACAGATAATTTAATGGTAAACTATATGTAACTTCGTCGATGTGCGTTCATGCTGGGTGGTGTTGTGCCTTGTGATCGGGCGCATCGTCGCAGAGTTGGTGGGGTCTGTTTTCTGTATAAAATCTATAACTGCCCCAGTCATCCACTGTCTGAGTTTCTTCCGGATCCATTTGTTCGGGTGAGGAATACTCGGCGGACTGGTGCTCTTCCTGAGTTTGCCTTGGAACCGTTACGATGCCGTACGGGCCAGTATACCCGTTCGTTTTTTTCATTGTGTGTGGATATTTGGAATGGTCTTGATGGCTCTGTCTTTGCTGGTGCTTGTATTGGCAGCTTTCAACGATCTGTACACAGAGCTATTCTGTGATCTCGGATCTTTTTTTTTTCATTCCTTTGTTTTCTCCACCCGCTGGGCTGGTTGCGTGGGGGTTTGTTGACCTCATGGAGTTTCTCCGTTCGTATGTCGCCAGTCTGGTGCGATTTAATTATAAGAATAATAATTCCCATCCTCGTAAATTTAAGTCACCCGGAACATAGCCTCCACCCCGGCTTTCCGAAAATTGTACACAAGTCCTGGAAGCCATGCACATAAAAAGAGCTTACTCAGAAGATACACAGCATTATAACATTACCTGTGCAGAAATGTTAAGTTGCTGTCTGCACTTAAGGGCATTACTGTAGCTTCTCTTCAAGTAACAATGCCTTGCCACTTACTACATTCATAATATCTTAAGAGTTTGTATTTCTTTACCACTCTGCACTGTAGCCTGAGCGTGTTTACTCGGGCTTCAAGTTTACCTTCACAACCACGTACGGGGACGAACTCAATAACCCTAGCACGCAGTTAATGCATTATAGGAATGAACAACCGAAAGAGCTAAAGGACTGTCTTCAAGTCCCGTCCGAAATTGCCCCTTCAAAAGCAGGTTGCCAACAACACTTCTCACCGTCGCTTTAGCTAAACGATACGTAATAAGCGTCTTCTCATGGCCATATCACTTTCTAAGGCTGTTTGAATGGCAGAAAGAAATCAGTATACCCGTGTATCCCAGTATTGTGTGAGTATGTTCAGTCCACCAACAAGATGTTCCAACGTGCCCATTACAATGTGGTTAGCTGCGTTTGATACTGTCTCTTACGTAACTATACTCGTTTGGACAGAAAATTAAACCCAATAGCTTTTTTTTAGTACGTTCTAAAATTATATAGTAGCTTTCATTTTAGCTATACAGTAGATGAGGAGATTACTAATCAGTCCATGAATAGCTTCTCACTACCTCCGTCAAGGATATTATGTATGTATAGAATTTATCTGTCACCAAGATGGTTTAAAAAGTTATGGACGGATATTTACGAAATTAACAGGGATTGTTAGGCCTGTCAATAGCCATAGATGATTCTCTTTTGGTGAAGATCCGTTCAGCCGTTTGTTTGCCTCTTTTTATCTTGGTAATAAAAGTGGAAATCCATGAAATTTGTACGAATTGCTGGGAATGTTACGAAAAACAAATGACCCAATTTTTGTGACGATTTGTTTGTCCGTTTGTACGTCTCGATGATCAATTTATATTTGTTAGCAACATAGCCAAAAAAGCTATCAACGGGCCTCTATGAAATATGCAGAAATTGTCAGAAATGTCAAAGGACACCTATGACCAAATTTTGGGATGATTGGTTCGTCCATTTGGGTGTTTGACTGATGTTTGTTAGAAAAAAAACAAGTAAATAATTATCGGATATTTTTGAATTTTGTAGGAATTGTTAAAAATCCTTAAAGGCTCAAATGGTCAAAATAATTACGGTTGGTCATGATAAAAAAATCTTTGTGCTGGACAATTTGAATTTTTCACTAACATAGCCTTTCTTGGCGGAGGTATGTGCTTGCAGAGTGCTTTAGTTTAGTGTATATTCCAGATATTCGAGAAATAAGTGATACTTTCTATATAAGATACAGAGATAGGCAAGTTTTGAGTCATATTTTCTAGAATTCTGTAGCAGCTTGCGTGGTTAGTGTAAGGAACTTTAATCTATGAGTGTGCGATATCCATGAACGGCTTCTCCTTTGTATATTAGCTATATGTACGGGGCGCTTTGCATGTGAGCAATATAGGCAAGGCTTCTGTTTGGTAATATTAACAGCATAAATTGCTCTTTAGGTTATGTAATAGCTACGGTAGAATATCACTTTCGTTATAGCGAAAGAAATAGGATTTTTTCTGTCACTGAGAAGACGCTGGCCATAGTCGACTACACAGCGTGTGTATGATCGCCATAGTTGACAATACAGCATTTGCATCGCTGCTATAGTCGACTAAAGAACTTTCACCCGCACATGAAACTCTACAACATCTGTCGACATGCCGTCGCTCTGCTGTCATCTGAGCTGCAGCATTGGAACTCTTCCTTGCACAATCACCTGCAAGGCAGACAGCTCTCAGGCTTCAGTAATAATATTCTCTGTAGTTTATCTCCATTGCCTTCACGTATATCGATGGCTTCGCTCACAACGTTCCGATACATCGTATTTCACCTTTTCACTTACAACTGCAGCATTCAATTGCAACACATTCGCATCGCTGCCCAAGTATTTACCTAAACCCATTATCTTCCTCATAACGTGCCGTCTGAGGGCACAGGTTGCTGAGTGTAAGATCAAGTAATCAAGAAGACAATATAACGTTCCGCTAAGCAGAAGCGGCGGTGCTTAAAATCATATAAAGTGTGTTAATCGTTATAAAAATGGCCGAATGACAGTTGTAAATTTAAGTCTCCGAGTCTCCTAGCAGTACACTTTAAAGTGGCCTGCATGTATGAGGACTGCTACATCACTCGAAGTTATATACTAAATGCATTGTTTCTTGCACATCTCCGATTGTATGGGACGATATGAAGGAACATAATACAAGTTTGTAAGCACGTCTGCTCATTCATAATGATAAATTCTATTTTTTAGTTGGTATGAAAGGTAAAGGCCCGTGGAAACAGGACACCGCTGAGGTTTTTCTCCTGCCTTTCTGCTGGTTTAACAGAAAACATTCTCAAGTGACACCGCATAATTATATTTGTTTCATTCTTTGTTTCACCTCGGGCAATCAATTTTACAGGTAAACTATAACCTGTCACATGTGAGCTCTGTCCAGATTGTAGACATACATGGCACTATACCAAATCTTCTTCATTGCCGGCGGCAAGGATAGGTCAGAGCTCAGGGTGCTGTGTACTCTGATGAATGGACATGACAGTCATATGTTTATTATTATTGCTCTGCCTACCTCTTACAAGTTGAGTTTTGGTGAGATTTTTCAAAGTACGCCGTACTCGTTTTGGAAATGGATGTAGAGCGATTCTGGCAGACAACGAATATCTGACAAACAACTTTAAAACCTCCATTTTTGCAGTGAAAAATTCAGTAAAAACTGCGCAAAAACGAAAGTAAATGTATCTAGCAGAACCTGAGCAGGCAATATCTAATCTTTCATACGTTTGAAATTTACGTACATTGCATAAAATATTTTCCTTTGCAGAGAACAAGAATCTGAAGCATACGATAATGATTAATTAAAAGGATATCGAATAAAACTAAATAAATTGCTGTGAGCTCGCACGCAATGTGTCTATCGCACCATCTCAAGGTTAGCAAAAGCGCCAGAGCCAGGGCCGCCTGTAAAAAAAGTGAAATAACGTTAGATAAAACATTCATAAAACATTATATATAAATGATGTAGTAATAAACTGCCTTGATTACGCAGGTATTTTCTATATTAACTAATGTTTTAACTTAGAAGGTCAAGATATACGACACTGTGATGTGTGAAGTTGTCGCGAAACTGTTTACCGAAGAGAGCGTTATGAAAATGCGTCAACTAATGTAATGGCTGTCTTCAATGTGTAGTTTTTGCAGGTTACACGCATCTCATCGTTTTGCTTCAGACTATCCACGGAATGATTATATATACGCATATTTTTTGCCAGTCTTGTAAAAGTTAGGTAAGGCAAGTAAGGTTTTACATAAAATTTTCATGAGCACCAGTTCCAAGAGGTCACATCATTTCTAAGAGGTTTCTTCATACGCTAGAGTGCCCGAGCTGTCAAAAATGACAGCGAAGAGGAATTTATGATGACCAGTCCTTTTTGATCACACTTTTGCTACTAACATGTTTCTGAAGGATACGCTACAACGGACAACTCAACTTGCCAAAAGATATGAGAGCTCTATGTTTCGTTTTAGCTGAGCAGCACACGCCTTTCTTCTCTTAGATGAACTGCGAAAAAAAAAAATCAGTTCACTACATAATAATACACAGTTGTTTGTTACTTGCTATCTTGCTTTTTCCCTTGGTTGGTCCCTCTTTCCGTTACGCTGTTAAGGACTCGCATAAAAGAAAATTATTTTACTAATAAAAAATATAAGATACTATGAAATTTCAGCCCTTGGAATTACGATGGCA
>LQNS02276482.1:2324834-2341295 GCA_001587735.2 Parhyale hawaiensis | reverse complement strand
GGCGAAATGACCAGCGGCGAAATGACCAGCGGTGAAATGACCAGCGGCGAAATGATCGACGGCGAAATGACCTGTTACGCCTAACAACAGCTACAGAGCATAATAACAACTGCTGCAGAGCAACCTAACAACTGCTGCAGAGTATCCTAACAACAGCTGCAGAGCATAATAACAACTGCTGCAGAGCAACCTAACAACTGCTGCAGAGTATCCTAACAACAGCTGCAGTGTATTTATAACAACAGCTGCAGAGTATCTAAAAAAATAGCTGCATATATCGCTGCAGAGCACACTAACAACAGCTGCAGAGCACATTAATAGCAGCTGCACAGCACACTAGCAACAGCTGCAGAGCACACTAACAACTGCTGTAGAGCACACTAAAAACAGTTAGCACACTAACAACAGCTGCAGAGCATTGTAACAACAACTGCTGAGTAACAGCTGTCAGCAGCATTGGCAGCGGTAGCCCTTAAGTAAATCATCTGTCTCCCTACGGTACAGATGTTATGCATATCATGAATTCTGCATTGCAACTTCACTGTTCTCGATTCAATGTCATTAAATGCATACACATACAGAGCTCTGATATCCATTAGACGCCAATAGCCATCATGTACATATTAGGGGAAGCTGTGTTTCTGGACGTCTCACGACTCCTCGACTCTTTGTCTAATAACGTAACATGTCTGCAAGCCTGGGATCGCTCACGGTCGATTTTCTTTCCTATTGCAGTTCAACTATTTTCGTATACACCAAACATTCGCACAAAAGGCATATTCGATTGAGAAGCCGAGATTAAGCCTTCGAGGATTGACTTGTGTGAAAATTAAGGTAGAAGATTTGAAACATGTGGCACATGTTAGGGGCATCGTGATGACGTCGATCCTGCTCAGCCCTCCACTTTACGGAATGAAACTGAGTTTCTGCAGGTCTTGAGAATAACCGCTTCAGGGTCAATGACTGAAACTCAATCACAGCACCTGCCTGAAGTCTTAAGGATGTCAAGCCTCGAATATAATTCGGATTACCTTTGCGATGTATATGTATCTTCCCCTTCCACCCTCCGGCATGTGGCATTGCTCTCTTTCATGCTAATAAGATGAGTAGCTCGTTGTATCTAAGTTCCTTATTTTTTCCTCTTCACGTATATCTAAGTTCCTTAATTTCAAATCAGGTTGTATATAATTCATACAGAACAGGCGACAACTTTCATCTTGTTGATAATTAGCGCTCACGGCTTACCTTATAAACTAGAATCAGCCAACGCCTTAATTCAACAGAAGAAATGAAACATCTAGTGGCCAGGTGTAGTGATGCCTTCATAGCGGAAAAGCGACTACGAGTATCAAAAAATGAGAGTGTATCAGTTCCAACTAAACTGCGTCTAGAGATTAAATGCAAATCACAAAATGTAAAGAATTATGAAAATAACTGTATTTATCTACCATGTCATGGATGTTATACATTGTATTGGATATTGCTTACTTAGATTTAGACTGACAAAGAAAAACATATGTTAATTTTGAAATTACTTATTAAATTAACAAAACAATACTAATTAAACTGTCAATAGTTTATTTGCAATCATCAGTTTTTAATATAATTTTTTTCTGAGAGAAATTAACGTAGCATTATTTTATGTCAACTTCTCGAAAAAATATCATAACATATATATGGCTGGACAAAAATAAAACACAATAAACATCCAAACATATTAAAGCCTCTCGTAATTTACTACACCGATGCTCCTTTCTTTTCAAGGATTCTCACCAGCCTGTTATCAGCATCTGATGTTGGATTTGCAATTGTAGAGACCGATACATTATTTGCAGCAACCATTACTGCCTCTCAGAGGTCATGCTTGCTGTTGAATTGGCTCCCATTGCGAAAAAAATTCTTCTTGAGAATGCTTCACAAGTTCTCAATGGGGCCAGCCGTTGGACTCTTATATTTGACTCTTTCTATTGGACTCTTTCAATGTTATCGATATCTTTGCACAGATGTGGCGACTAGAATTGAACAGCAAAATTTAAGTGTGGCCGCACTAACGCCTGGTACAAGAGAATGATGATGTCCTTGGACTTGTTTTTGAAGTTCCTGGTGATAAATCCCAGTACTCTGCTTGCCATTTTCACAGTCTTGTCAACTTGCTGTGTTGTAGCTAGTTTGTAATAGTTATTCCCAAGTCACGTTGTTGGGTGACAGCAGCTAATTCTGTCCTGTTCATTTTCAATAGTGTTGAATGGTTCTCCGGCCCTACTTGCATTACTGGACGTTTGTCGACATTAAAGCTCATCCATCAAGTGCTCCAATCTATGGGGTGGTCAAGGTCTTGTTGGAGATCAGCTCTTTTTGTGGCAGGCTGATATAGTTTAGTATCATCCGTAAATTTATTGATTTTACTACGGATGTTGAGATCGAGATCACTGATGTAAATTATGAACAGAAGTGTGCCAAACACGCTACCTTGTGGAACCCCTGATGATACCTGCGTCCAGTCACTCGTTTCTCCTTGAAGCTTCACTCACTGCTGCCGACCAATAAGCCATGCCCGGATCCAACGTAAATCGTCTCCCTGGATGCCATGGGCTTCCAATGTTTTCTTTAGCCGATGATGGGGGACTTTGTCAAAAGCCTTTTACAAACTTAGATACACGAGGTCCACACCCTTTTTTCATCTTTAACTACCGTAACTTTCGAAAAAAAGTCAAGTAGGTTTGTTAAGCAGCTTCTTCCATTTCGGAGGCCGTTTTGAGTTTCTGATATGAACTGGTGCATCCTCAGGGGATCAGTGATACTTCTCCTCAAGAGGCTTTCGAAGATTTTGCTGATAACAGATGTAAGACTGATTGGTCGATAGTTGCTGGGGTTCTTCTTATCCCCTTTCTTATGTATCGGGATCACGTTAGTTAGTAGTTTCCAATCCTGCGGAACTTCTCCCGTTCTTAAAGACCGATGGAATAGTGCCATCAGTGGCTCCAAGATGACTGTAGCAATCTTCGATAGAACACGGAGAGAAAGATTATCCGGGCCAGTGGATTTCTACACATTAAGGTGGGTCAGTTATTGAAGGATCTCGATCTCCGTGAAAGCACATGTGTTTATGGGAGCCACTTGCATCGGTGCTGGTTCAGGATTATTCGTAACATTTTCAATAGTAAATACAGATGTGATATTATTGTTCAGGATAGTGGCTTTGTCTCTTAGGTCATTGGTGATTTCACCGTCAGGTCTGTTGAGCGGACCTATGGTATCTTTTTTGAGTCGTCTTTCATTCACATATTTATAGAATGCCTTTGGGTTGCATTCTGCCATAGCGGCTACGGAAACTTTTTTTCCCTCTTAGTAGTCCTGACTATTTTCTTCACATCTCGACAAGCCCTTATGTGACTGGACCTGTTCTCCTCTGTTGGATTACGCTTCCAGGCTTTGTAACGCACTTGTCGCCTTGCAATGCAGTATTTGACTGTCCGATTCATCCAGAGGGGATCATTACTGATTCGAACTCGTTCATTGGGGACGTGTCGTTCAGCTGCTTCCATTATGCTCGTCTTCAAAAGATATGAGCATTGTTCTACACTGGCGTCTCTCATCGGGGTTTCGAAGTCAGTTGTTCCTACTTCAGTTGCCATTTCAGTTGCTCGAAATTCTCTCGCAGGTAGTCTGGGAGCTTAAGACGATCCGCATTGGTGGAGAATTCGTTACCAGTTTTGAGTATAAATTCAATCATGTTGTCTCCAAGCCAGCTTAGGATGGCAAGGTCAGCAATCTCGCAATCAGGAGTGGAGAGAAGCAGATCTAGAATATTACCGTATCTCGTGCGTTCATTAACGTGCTGGGTCAGATGGTGGTGGCTGAGGAGCTCGAGCAGTTTGCTGCCTGGGGCTGGGCTGCACAAGGTACTCCAAGTAATGTGGGGGAGGTTGAAGTCTCCCATCAGAATTGTTTCATTCTGGGTATTCAGTGCATTTTAGACTTTGTTGTAAAGTGCAGCATTAGTTTCGCCGGTACGGCGAGGGCTCCTATTGGCGAACATGATATTGAACGGCAGTGGAATGTGCCAGAGCTTTATGGTAAGTACATTATTACGGAAAGTACCTGCAGGTGTCTCTCATACTTAGTAGCTACGTCCGCTGATACTTGATCAATTACGAAGGATTTGAAAATAAAGGCAAGGGCTCGAATTCGCGTTCCATAGAAAAGGTCACATTCTTTTATTGTAGTAGTGTCAAAGCTACAGGCTACTCAAAGCTGTACTCTTAAGTCATATACCTTCTTCTATAAAGACGATTAAAACACAGTACAGCTGAATAAAGCAGTTACAGCTGCAGGGACGCGTGTGTTCAAAACAACCATTATAGGGGACTGCAGCCCTAATATATGACGGCTTCAGTCTCCTATAACGGTTGTTTTGAATACACGCGGGCCTGCCGCTGTAGTAACTCTACCCGTATATGTATCGGAAAGTATACCACACTACGATTCCAGATCAATGAAAGTAGCCGTTGAAAATGAGATTATCTGTGCAGCAGCCAATCTCGGCGACGGGTCGACCAGCGGTGTTGCCTTTACGTCTACTTTTACGCCAACTGCAACGAATGTCAGTTACAATGTCATAACGTACATTTGGCTAATGACTTGCTTGCTTAGTCTCTTCGGTGTATTCTAAAGGCTTAGATGAGGAAAATATTATGTGCTAAATATCAAGAATTATGAGACTAACAGGTTAACCCACGGGGCGGAGCCAGGCTGTAGTGTATCATGGGAAAAGGGCTTGTGACGTCGTAAAAACCTAGTACGTTTATCAGTAGCTATTTTGCATTGTTTCTTCATCATTTCATTTGGGCCTCTAGAGTGTCCTACAATCTTTATAGTTACACAAAAATATGTATCAAAGCATTTACAAACTTTTTTAGCTCCCTGAAGGATAAAATTTTATTATTATTTAGGTTGTTTTTCAGTAACAGGCACGCACCCGGTCGGAGAGTGTCGGTAAAATGTTGCCCTAAGCTGTGCCGTCGCGTACGCGTCGTTAACATATCCGCCTCTCCTAATCATAAAAAAACTACAGAATCAGTGGGAAAATTGTGGATTTAACATTCGTCAGGATGAACAACATCGTTCCGTAAGACAGTTTAGGTATGTGGAATACAGTTATGTAATTTTTTTTTTTTTGCAAGTTAGATAACGCGAGTCGGACGCCACTCTATTGTTATACTGCTGTAACGCGCGCAACGAATACCAGCTGATGTTCTTTTTTTTTCTAATATTACCGAGCAATCGTATAGCTTCTGCGTATTATATATAGACTTTTACTTTAATATTAGTTCGCCGGAACTAAAGTAAATTGTTTCTTTGGCCCCCTAATGTTTTTCTTACAAATCATGTTTAAAAGTTTTTCTATTTCGGCGTTCAATCGCTCGCACGTGAGCCAACTTTTGTTGCAGCTGTGTGAAATTATAGAGGATAGCAGATCATTTGTAGAAGACGAAAATAAAACGAAAAAACTGCGGTAGTCACTCATATAAATCCATCCTTACAATGCCATATTACTCTCGATAAAACTCACTTGAGTTATTCCATTTTAAAGACGATAAACTTGGCTCTAAAAGTGCTTCCGGCACATGCGGGCATGTTCCGGTTGAATTCATCTGCTCTTTTACAAGCCTTTTAACCAACGTTCTTTCAAAATTTTATCATTCTGAGAGCTATAAAAGCTCGTAGATGCTTTGATACATGTTTTTGTCCAACTATAAAGATTGCAGGTTTTGTTAGACACTCTGGAGGCCCAAATGAAGGAACAATGCATAATAGCTACTGATAAACGTGGTAGGTTTTTATGACGTCACAAGCCCATTTCCCATGATGCACTACAGATTGGCTCCGCCCCGTGGGTTAACCTGTTAGTCTCACAATTCTTGGCAGAATCGCAAGTTTGGCGTTAAGTCATGATACTGGAGTCGCAAGTTAACAGATCAAGTAAGTTTTTGTGCTCAAACATTCGGCAAATTCTGAAGTGCACTCCACCCTAAAAGGGGGTAAGAACTTTTTGATGTTTTACTTGAGCTTGGGCAATTACTGGCTCGATCGCCGATTAAGTTTCCGTTCCCGTCGTTCAAATTAAATTCCGCTAATTTTTTCACTAGAATTTCTCCGTAGCAGTCGAAACTTTCCGTTGAGAAGAGGCTAAATATTTTCTGCTCCTAGAAACGGCAAATTTCAATCCCGATGTATCACCGATGGTAGCTATATTACCCTACTGAGCGTTGCGGCTTTTCTTTAATGAATTTTTTCTTTGTGCTCTTTTTTCACTTCCAAGCATTCAAAATTCACGGTTGCACTTGAAGGAAAGAAATTCTACTGCCATGAACTTATATTGGCATCGGCAATGACTTCTGTTAATTTATATAAGATGAAGTAAACACGAATGAGGCAATGTGTTTACAATAGATTAGATAGTTGGCACATGACAGACCAATAGACCCATTCCATAGATATCTCGGACTTCGGCTCCAGCCTTATATATATATATATATATGAGCTATTGTCATTGCGTCAGAATCATAGAGATATTTGAGGCAGAAAGGAAGATGATGAAGTTAGAAAACAAAGGACGTGTCTGTCTGGCACGTCGCTGTCGTATATCTAAGTGCACTTGACTTGACTTCTCGGACTGATTTAAGCGCGTCCCAATCGAACGGACTTTAGAAGTTAAGCTGTAACGTATTAACCTAAGCTGTGTGATGTCACTAGCAAAACCTGGCCTACGATCTAATATTTAAAAGCTAAGCAGCCTTTGTTGTAAATCTTACGGATTTTGTATTCGCGAGCTGCAACAATGTCGTTCCCTAAGACAAGTTAGAATTATAGAAGTGGCTCAGCTAATTTTTTTACAAGTTATTTGCGAAACGTGGGACACGGCAGAGATAACACTATGTAAACAGATCACTACACTGGTCCTTGCAAATGACCGATGGGTTGTTATCATTGTACTAGTCCATAGTATAATTATTTGATTTCAGCGCGATATACTTACGTTAACTCTGAAATAGGTTTCCTGCTACTGTTATCTAAGCATAACAAAACGGATGCAAAATAAAAAAAAAACATTGTTTTAAAAGGTTAAAATTTCGAAAATTATTCCTTATGTTTTAATATTAACGCACCGAAAGGAAAAAAGTTTATTTCCATGCCACCATTGTTGTTTACGTTAGGGTAAAGTCAAGTGCATTACGCTTGAAAAAGTCAATCTACCTCCTGAGCAGCACTGAGTTGTCGGACCCAGCCGGTTCCGCTTAAGCCTTCAAAGTCGAGTCAAAGTGGCGAAGAGAACGGTTTGAATTGACTTTCCGCTCGATTTAAGCTAAGCAACTTGAGTTTATGTCCTAATTGAACACGCCCAATCTCAGTCAAAGAGTTAATCATTCAAGTACAATAAATTGTTGAATTTCGCGAGCTATGGGACGTTAAGTATGTAAGTTGGAGTATGACAGAAAGGGAATTACAGTGGAGTAGATTCTCTGGCGGTTATAAGTTTGAGGCTCATGGAGGAAGAGTCCGTAACTATGCAGGATGTTGCTCCCAATGTTTGTCAAGACGATTTTTAAAAGTATTGACTGACTCTGGTTCGGTCCAATAATTGGGAGGGGGGGTTTATTCTAAATGTTCATGGCGATGAAGTTCTGAAAGAACTTTTGGCTGAGAGTAGTTCTTCGATCTTTATGCTTAAGTTTCTGGCCGTTGTTTTGAAGGCGAACATTAGCGTCTCAATCAAAACGTCCGTTGACAGCACGGCGTTCAAGCTATTTCATTACTTAAACATATTTATTAGTAGCCCTCTAAGTTGTCTTTGTTCGGAAGATATAAGTCTTACTTCCCGCAGGCGACAATTGGATGGCTTGTTTCGCAGCTGAGGTAGCAGTTTTCTTCCTCTGCGTTGAATTGTTCCCATTTGATAGATATCGTCGCACTTGTGTGGCGACCAGAATTGAACAGCATATTCTAAATACAGCCGCACTAGGTGATATCTGAGGCAAAATGAGATAATTACTTCCCTGGATTTCTACTCAATTTCTCGTAATGAATCCCACTGCTCTGCTTGCCATTCCACACTCTTGTCAAAATTTAAAAAAAATCCTACCTTTTGCAAACGTGATCTAAGCTGTCGCCATGCAGTATGAGCACGCTTAGGCGTGCACTGAACCTATTGCAAGGTAAGATGTGCAGACTCGGCACGCGTTCGACTTTCTGATATGTTTCGCGTTGGCAAGCCACGTGCGAGGCGCGTTTTACGCCCCTACGCGAGCAAACGTCGGTGAAAATGTGTAGTTGTGTTGAAGTCAGTGAGGACTGGTGATTTTCCCGGTTGAATTTCAAGTGGCATATTGTCTGCTTACATACTTCAGACACCCTACATAAGGCCGTCGCCACACCGACGAGACAAGCGACGTGCAACGCGACAAATTTGTTGCACGACAAAATGTAACGGAGGGTACAGCAGTCTGCTGTCCCCACCGCCGCAACTGCGATGCCTCGCGACACCNAGATGTGCAACTAATTACATTAAAATCCAACAACAAGCATACCGGTAGAAGGAAATTTTCCAAACACTCAAAATAAAGTTGGTAAACCGTGAAAATTTTCACGGGTCCAGCTAGTAAGAGTTAATCGTGCAAGTACAATCAATTGCTGAATTTCGCGGAGGTAGGGGACGTTAAGTAAGTTGGGGTATGACAGAAAAGAAATTACAGAGGCGTAGATTCTCTGGCCGTTAAAAATTTGAGGTTCCTGGAAGAAGAGTCCGTAACTATGCAGGATGTTGCTCCCAATGTTTGTCAAGACGATTTTTAAACGTATTGACTGACTCTGGTTCGGTCCAACAATTGGGAGGGGGAGTTTATTCTAAATGTTCATGACGATGAAGTTCTGAAAGAACTTCTGGCTGAGAGTAGTTCTTCGATCTGTATGCTTAAGTTTCTGGCCGTTGTTTTGCAGGCAAACATTAGCGTCTCAATCAAAACGTCCGTTGACGGCACGGCGTTCAAGCTATTTAATTACTTAAACCTTTTTATTAGTAGCCCTCTAAGTTGTCTTTGTTCGAAAGATATAAGTCTTACTTCCCGCAGGCGACAAATGGATGGCTTGTTTCGCAGCTGAGGTAGCAGTTTTCTTCCTCTGCGTTGAATTGTTCCCATTTGATCGATATCGTCGCGCTTGTGTGGCGACCAGAATTGAACAGCATATTCTAAATACGGCCGCACTAGTGATATCTGAGGCAAAACGAAATAATTACTTCCCTGGATTTCTACTCAATTTCTCGTAATGAGTCCCACTGCTCTGCTTGCCATTCCACACTCTTGTCAACATCAAAAAAATCCTACCTTTTGCAAACGTGATCTAAACTCTAGAACACGCTGTCGCCGTGCAGTATGAGCACGCTTAGACGTGCACTGAACCTATTGCACGGTAAAATGTGCAGACTCGGCACGCGTTCGACTTTCTGATATGTTTGCAAGCCAAGTGCGAGGCGTGTATTACGCCCCTACGCATCGTCGGTGAAAATTTGTAGTTGTGTTGAAGTCAGTGAGGACTGGTGATTTTCCCGGTTGAATTTCGAGTGACATATTGTCTGCTTACATACTTCAGATACCCTACATAAGGCCGTCGCCACACCGACGAGACAAGCGACGTGCAACGCGACAAATTTGTTGCACGACAAAATGTAATGGAGGGTACAGCAGTCTGCTGTCCCCACCGCCGCAACTGCGATGCCTCGCGACACCCGTGCATTGCTGCTATACGACTGCCGTAAAAATCGCATTGCGTCGCTTGTTGCTCCAGTCTGTTCCCAACCTAAGTAGGTAGACATGTCATAGGCAATAAATTGCATGTTTTTTTTTAAACTGCTTGGCACGTACGCGCATCCAGAGATACGCGAGCACTCATTGCCTGATTTTAGAGTCTAGAGCACGCCTACGTGTGCAATTAGTGCACGCGTTTGTGTACTGGATTTGGGACAAGCTTTCGGCAAGCATTCACGTGCGTTTCCAGAACGACTGGCTTTTCTCAGTGCACTTGCTGACTTGCATCTCAAGCAAGTACGGGAAAATTCATTAAAAACTCACTGCCGTCGTTTTTGATGGCCAGGTTAACTAGTTCTATTATTTTCATTCACAAACATGCAAGAGAAAACGTCAAGGCTACTGCACTTAGGCATCAATACTAGTTAACTTATTTTCCCTAATCATTTGATGGGACAGTGACATGTAATGTAACGGAATTAACGGAGGACTTGTCTAATTTGTTGAAAAGTATACTTTGGCTCTAATTTTTCTGGTTCGGTAAGTAGCAGGTTATTTAAGAAACTGTTGAGTACGCGGGCTGCCTGTATCGGTCTTTATCTGGTAAAAGTTTTTAATGAGAAAAAAAAATACAGATTTGCAAAACAAACCACCGGTGAGGTATGATCACTTTTGGAAATACCAAAACTGATCGAAACATCACTACAGTTCCGAAAATTCAGGTGTATTATCTAAAAACCCAAGTAGTTTGCCCTGAAATTGTCCAATGCGATATGCAGTTTTTAATTAGGTAAAATTTTATATTAATCCACAGTAATTGATTAAATTTTTAAAGTTATTTTGACCTTTTTTCATCGTCAAATTCCATTAAAATACATGTGTTACCTGAAGCCAGATGGGTCGCTTAATACGAAAAAGTCACGCAGCCGTGTAAAAATTTGTATGCTTTGCGCGCCACTACGGCACGTGTGATATCAGACTGAGAGTTTTGCTAAAGAAAAGAAACGTTTGCCAACATGAGTAAGCAACTGGTAATCATAATAAATTTATTGCTTACTGGAGATAGTAAGAAATTTTAAATTCGAAAATATATAAGAATAAGGCAATTTAATACCATAACCCACTGATTCCCTAACTTCCGTTTTCTACTCAACCATCATGAAAACCACTTGATACAAACAGATCCCCTGCTACTAAAACAGCATCTACTAAGTACATAAACTATGCACCGAGTGACTAAAGTAAAATTCTGTAGATATTTATTCACACTTAACTCTCCTGGAGCTATTTTCGATGAACCTCAAATGACTGTTTTCGTTGAGTTACTTATGTTCAGGAATATGCTGAATTCATGGTGATGAAAAATTCTTACGTTTCCTGTGATAAAAGTGATATTTAGTTGTAACTATATCATAATTAAACTTTTTAACTTGTAGAAGAATTACATAATGGTGTATAACATACATTTGTCTTTTATGCCTTTAATTACGATATTATTCAGTATCGCCAATGTGATACCAGGACTAAAATATTTTCATAAAACTTTAAGTGTCATGAAGAAGTCAAGGGTCCGTGCATGTGCAGTAACTATCACGTATCCGTGGATACATCTACACCCCAATGCCAAACACTGCCTTAACCCTAGTGTCAACTCCAAGCTATGCATATTGTATGCACTGAATTTTAACTTTATTCAACAAAGTAACAACCTTATATATTATAGGCATGTAACTCAGCATCTATGAAGACAAAGAAAGAAACATGCGTTCTTTTCTTTACATGAGTTGAGATGGTTATTAAGCTTTTCACTGCAATACCATTTGAGTTTCATCTCGTCAATTCATTACCTTGAGTTACCTTACCTTGAGAGTCTTCGGAAGAAGTCCAGGTGACGTTTCTCACGTCAACCTGGTTAATTCATTTAGTCTCCCGGAAATTTGATGAAAAGTTTTAAATATATATATTTTTCTGTACCCATGCTGGAAGCATATTTTCAAGTTAGAAAAGCAACTAATAAAATCAGCCGCACCAGTTTGCTCTTCCTCTGCTGTGGACGCAAGCGCGCACCACAGGACGCACTGATAGTATGCAGGCTGGCCTGGTTATTTGCTTGTAAAATACAGCGGAAATAACGTCCATCAGATATTTGATCATAAATCAGAGCATACCGCCGCACTTGGAAGATTTTGTTATATTATATGAAACTCTTTTTATTTCACATTACTAATCATAGTAGAGCCACAGTCCGTCTTATGCAAAAAAAAAAAAAAAAATGGATATATCATAAACGTTGCATCCCCAACATTTAAGTATATTTCGTCAGAGTTCGTCTCTTAATTTTATATTTATGCATTATTTAAGGCATGCCCAGGTTTCGAAATCATCTCGGAGCGCAACAATATCAAATGAAATTTCCCAAGTCAACGATTTCCTGTAATTTCGAAGCAGCAGTCACGCCGCACGTGAGGCTCACTTGCAACAATACTCGGGCAGAAATATGGCTAGTGGAGCGTCAAGGTGTGGTGCAGTCTATGGAGTTACATATATTGTTACCAGGATACACCTCGTGCTGCAGCCGAGTCCAAAGTTCCACAATCAATAATCATGCAGTTTGTTGGTTTGTTGCTTGGATGGTTAATCGCTCCGTTCCGATCTGAAGCACTAAGTAGGAGAAATTCTAACTATTGAATAGTAAAAGGGTGTTTTGAATTCAACTTCAAATGCGTCTAAGGTATATATGAGTGTTAACTTATATACAATATTGCAACTGAAGCTCAAGAAAGCAAAAGGGAAAGATATTCCTGAGACCAAAGTGAAGGAAACGGTAGTTTCGTTGAAGTAATTATGTTTTGCAGTCATTAATTTTAATGATTGCGTAGGCCTTAAACTCAATTAGATTTCTCGTAAGGACGGTCAATGTCGTTATTTCAAGCGTCACAGTAGGTGGATAGACGAAAAAAATAAGTAAATGAATAAACACTCAATACACGTCGGTTTCTGTTATTGTGTGAAGAGCCTTAGATAATTACTGAGTAGATACATACGACCATTTCTTTATTTGTATTAATGAGCGTGGACCTCAGTATGATGTGGCAGTCACAAAGTTTCTCTTCTACTGTGTTCTTCTTTACGTTCAGCCAAGACCTAATTCTTATGTGTTGATCCCTGAGCTCTGTTGTCAGGTGGTGAAGTTAGCTTGGCTGAAACCACTAATTTTTTCTAGCAACTTTGGAAACTTTACTAAGCAAAATGGTGAGCACAAACATGTAAAGCGAAACTCGAACGGTGGTGCAGAGCAGGAGTTTCTCGAGTGACCAGGGAGTTAAAACTCTTCCCCCCTCGTCACGCGACGGAGGTCGCCGGGCAGAAAAGACTCAGAATTTTGTATCGGAAGATTGCATTGGAGCGTCTGCACTGACTTGCGGCTGTGCTGCACAGCTGCTGACTGCTGTGTAATGCATCTGTACACAGTGTACAGAGTACGTACTGTACAGCAGTGATATGCTAAGCACAGCAGTGCTGACCTGTAGTCTATGCTTCACATTGATTAACTTGCTGGATGTGCTTGCACGTGATGGACGTCGCGTGCTTTGTCTGCACCCTACTGCAGCCTCCACAGTCCCCCAACTGCCACACGGTAGCTACACCCGAAGCGTTGCTGAAGAACTCCAGAGAACATTGTTGCGTTTGGTAGTCTTTTGATGATGTGTCGCGCGGTCTGAGAGAGTGTTCGCCTGCGGTAGCGCGGTTCTTGGTGGGGGGATGTAACCGCCCTGGCAGGCGCCTTGTAGGCTTTGGCTCCTGAACCGGAGCAACAGCCTCGATGCCGTGCGATGTGTGGTCTACTTTGAGATGTGGTGGGGACACGAAATGTACCTGAGCCAAAGATTATATACACCTTAAGGCTGATGCTTGTACAGCATTGCACCCACGACCGTCCGTAATTGCTCTCTACGTACGTACCGACTCCATATCCATCACGTACCCACCACGTACCTATCACGTGCTCACCACGTACCTACATTCACTGCACAAGATCCCCAACGCCAGTGTTTGGCTCAAAGGCATGTCTCAGTGTGCCGGTATCAAAGGAGCTCAGTCTCAGCTCTGATCGTTTCGATGTCTCGCTAATTTGCTCGCAGGTCTCGCGATATTAGGAGCAGAGCGCGCGGCTGCAGGGCTGCACGAGCAATCAGGCAAGGATCTGCGCGCCGCCCGCCCGCTGGATTAGTTGAAAGCCCAGGAATTAAGGAATGTTGGCCGCACTCAGCGCAGGCAGAGGAAGAGCGACGATATCCGTCAGTGGTTTTCTGGAGTGCCACTTGTGTGTAGTTGTTGTTATGCTGATGTCTAATCAAAAGTATTACCGACCACCAACTCTATCTATAATTAATGTATTCCTTGCAATATGGATTAGCAAAGATTTTTCGTGTTAAAATATGATACTAGCTTTAAAGTGAGCTGGAAATAGACAGGCCGTATCTATAGTATGCACATGACGATATCTAAGTATGCCCTAAATCTTATCAAGAGGGTGGATGGGGCAGTTGCGCACTCCACGTTGTCTTACTACCTCAGCTCCGGCTGGTACTACCATCGTGGTCCCACATGTCCTGTCTTCTGACCTAAGGTGACGACCACTTTATGTTTACTTGGGGTCCCTTGTGGCCTATGACGTCGCTACCCTGTGTCCAGCAAGTGACAAACCCCTCGTGGTAGCCACATGAGTCCTAGTTAAAAACTAGTTGGTCAACTCTTTGGGCAAAATCATCAAAACGAAATGGCACCATAGTGACATGGTCGACTCTGGCCAATGTGGCAGCCACATTGGCTCAGTGTGTCAGTGACATCTGTAATCTTGATACAACACCTAGAATGGTTGATGGTGCTTGTTGTTAAAGCAGTAAACCTACGGGTGTAAGGTAACCCTCTGCTTCTACAGTATAGAGGTACAACGTAGTACTCAGTTTGACGGTTAGTGGGAGAAACAAGTGGGTATCATACTGGTAGCTGTTTGCATACCTCCAGATGTAGCGTGCTCCCTTGTGGTAGTGTGGGGGCTGCTGATGTTTCTGGAGATCAATGATATTTCTGCTAATCGGTTAGCTTCTTGTACTATTGTAGGGTTCCTGTGTTGTAACGTGCATCAGATCTAATGCCCAGCACTGCACGTACAGTGCTGCACGGTGTTACAAACACTAGCAGCACTGCACTGTACTAAGTAAATCCCCACCACCCCCGTAGCAAAAGGAACTTGGAGGGAGGTCGGCCCAATATTTGAATGTTGGGTAAATATTGGAGTCTTGTCAGCCGTTCATGGACCAATGCTATACCAATATGCGCTAAGAACAAAGGTACTAATGAATTGCCAAGTAACGTTGGGCCAATATTGGATCACTCTTGGGAAACGCTTCATGAAAGCGCCCAAGAAATCGTACTGTTAGTTTAATTTATGCATTATTTTACTATACGAATCAGTAAATTAGTGAAGTTTCGGTTGCAAGTAAAAAAATATGTGAGGTTAATAATATTGGATCGCAATATTAGGCCAATAGTAATCTCCAGCAGTGGTCCGACGTTTAGCGATGTTCTTCTTTCTAAATGACGACGCGTTGAATTAATGATGCAAAAAAACACTCGTATATCAAAGATGAATGCAAATACTATGAAAAATGCCTATGTTATTCTTTTAATTAGCATTCTTGACTGAAGCCAGATAAATTTTATAAAGAAGCCTGTTCACTGTCGTTAACGTCGTGCAATTATGTTTAGATCAAAGTTCATTGTCTGAGCGATATTAAGGACAATCCTCGATACTAAATCAATACATTAATTAGCATTGAAGCAGAACTATTTCATTTTCGTGTAAGTAGAATAACCAATTGCTTTGTAGGCTGAACATTCACCGACAATGTTGGTCCGAGATTGAAAAACAACATTGGAGCGACTTTCCAAGAATCAACATTCCGCCTATGTTAAAATGCAACGTTGGTCCAACCTGGAGCCGAGGTTCAATGTTACGCGGGCAGCACTGCACTGGACCATGTATACGTCGCCAGTAGCAATGCACTGTGCTACACACGACGTTACATCGCACCTGATGCTCTGCTCTGCTACAATCAGTACTGTAACAGCACCAGCAGCTGCAACATCAGCACCAGCAGCTGCAACATCAGCACCAGCAGCTGCAACATCAGCACCAGCAGCTGCAACATCAGCACCAGCAGCTGCAACATCAGCACCAGCAGCTGTAACATCAGCACCAGCAGCGGCAACTACAGCACCAGCAGCTGCAACATCAGCACCAGCAGCTGCAACATCAGCAGCAGCATTAGGCTGTCAGCTCCGCATCAGCGAGCTGAAGATCAGCCAAAGTTTGTCGGTTTTTGTCGTCTGTTGGACAGCTTCGGCAGCTTGTTGATTGCGGGAGGCTCTGAGGCGCGCTTGGCGATGTCTGTTGTGCGGCACGGCGCTGCTGTACGGCACGGCGCTGCTGTACGGCACGGCGCTGCTGTACGGCACGGCGCTGCTGCGCGGCACGGCGCTGCTGTACGGCACGGCGCTGCTGTACGGCACGGCGCTGCTGTACGGCACGGCGCTGCTGTACGGCACGGCGCTGCTGTACGGCACGGCGCTGCTGTACGGCACGGCGCTGCTG
>LQNS02276482.1:2261205-2275412 GCA_001587735.2 Parhyale hawaiensis | reverse complement strand
TCCCGCTGCCGGCACAGCACGCTCCTGTCCCGCTGCCGGCACAGCACGCTCCTGTCCCGCTGCCGGCACAGCACGCTCCTGTCCCGCTGCCGGCACAGCACGCTCCTGTCCCGCTGTCGGCACAGCACGCTCCTGTCCCGCTGCCGGCACAGCACGCTCCTGTCCCGCTGCCAGCACAGCACGCTCCTGTCCCGCTGCCAGCACAGCACGCTCCTGTCCCGCTGCCAGCACAGCACGCCCCTGTCCCGCTGCAACACACCCCAGATGGGCTTGCCTTCCATTTCCTGTCAGCTCATAAGCGTGTCTGCAGGACGCCGAGTCCTCGTCTCGATGCTCTCCAAGAAATGCATCTGCCAGGAACACGAGGGCACCAACCCTTCCGCACGGGGCTCACGTTACCGATGGATGCGTGTCCTCAAGGTCACCATCACCCCACCGCGCCTCAACTGCAGTACAGACGCAGCCTAGATACAAAGTGATGGACGAGCCGTCTCAGTGTGAACTACTGGAAATTTCCGAAAACGCGATTTCCAGCAACAATTACCTTTAATAATATGGATATCTCGTGATGTCAGTTTCGCTATGTAAAAGAAAAGCGCGACGTTCCTATACTGTTGGCAGGGAGAGCATCCAGGGAACGGTGAGCGTTAGTCAGGCAAAAGTTAGTTTTATTTCGTTTTTCTTTCTTCCTTTTTCACCAAAGAAAGCTAGCAAAACTTGCTGAGCCTGCTTATACCGCCGGAAATAAGTTTAAGAACAGTACTCTGACCCAGCCTAGGTAAATTCGTTTGAGTTAGTCGTTGATAGACTGAGGAGCTCCTGCAAGAATATTTATTAAGGAGCTCGCCATGCCACCAAGAAATAGAAATACTATTTCGTTGCTAGCCAGACTTGCGAAACTGAGATGGAATATCGTTCCTACGAGTATTATAACGTATAGAGGGCTAATATGACTAATGTAGTAATACCCGTCGGTATTATTAAAGCGTAACCGTACTTGTCGTATTAGCCCTCAAGCTATAATGTAGTACCAAGTGCCTTTGCCTATGGTTTAGTTAGTAAATTCAAAAACATAATGACTTCATGTCATTTATATTGGTAGTTCCAATAAATTACTGTTTTAATATGTACAATTTTATTGTACATATATCACAGTCAACAAGGAAGAAGCGAATGTATTTATCTTTGTTTACTTTAAGAAGAAAGTGTTACATGGCAATGGCACTACTTTTGTGCACGACGACGCAGAACATGTACGGGGCTGTGGCAGTATGGGAGATTTACCAGCTTAAAACAAATAAAAAAATTCAACAAGAAATCAGCTAGATTACGCTACTGTTGAAAATTTCTTTTTGGCACAGCCAGCGGCCTATCGAAGATGACGCGGACGCAGCCGCTACTCGCATGTATGTGCATAGTGCAGATGATCGAGGTGAACTTAGCTGGTGGCTGCTGCTCTACATCTGGCGGGGGGCTCGACCGGCCGCTGAAGTTAAGCCTTCAAGGCCTGGCATGCCGAAAACTTCAGACCGAAGCTTGGGCTCTGTGGTTTGGAATTCTATTTCAAGTGAGCCACCTAAAAAGTTCAACGTTGCTAAGCTAAACTTAGTTTTACGAAGTCTCAAGATCGAGGGTCAACGCTTAAACATCAATTCTGCGGGTCGCGGCCAGAGCACAGGTCTCAAGTTTCGGACAAAGCAAGCCTAAAAGGCTCAGTTTTGGCCCCCAAACGAACACGCCCGTGGTCAAAGTTCTTGGGATTGCAAGTAGTCCATTAAGGGTTGCTGTATAAACATCGACGGGCGGGCACTGCCTCTACTGCACAACAAGACTCTCAGTCGTACGGTAGAACGTCTAAGGGTGGGTGCACTCCACCGTAAAATTTACACCGCGACACAATTCTACACCGATTACACTGGCTCGAACTAGGCTTCGGCTTGCACATTGCTGTGCCACTAAAACCAATACCAAAAATATGAGTCATCTCTTGCAGTTTCTACGCTATGGCAGGCGGCACTGGTCAAGCTTTAAGTATAGGTACCTCCTATTTCTGAGTAAACCCCATTCGTTGCAAATTTTTCCAGCCGCTTGAGCGTCAACGCGGTACAAATTTCTACCGCCCACTAAAAATGCTCATAACATTAACAATATCAGAGTTTTTTCTTCGTTGTCTCAAAAATCATGTATTCAACTATTCATTCGCCTAGTTAATTAAAAAATAAAGCCTCATAGTAGCTTAAATCTCAATTAAATTCGAATATAAGAAAATATCTCTGGACTGTACATGGTGAATACTCCAGCAGCACATCTGCTGAAATTTTCATACTTTCACAAGCTGAACGTATAATCGCTTCTATCTAACATTTCTAGCCTAGTTGCTGTCTTTTAGTGATGTATTCGAAAGTTCTTTTGTGTAAGAATAAAATCTACACGGAAATGTTATCATCTAATTTTCTGAAATATTTATATTTATCTATATTTTTGGCTGTCATGTGCGGGTATATTAGAATTTCATTGATAGTCATGTTCAATTGAGAAAAGTCACTGAATTTTGGGCCTTCAATACCCCTGAGAGCAGAACTGTGAACGAAAAACGGTAGGGCGGTACAATTTTGTACCGCCTCGTAGCAGATAGGGTTAATTTAAAGTTGCCAAGATTTCTAGTATTGGTGTAATATTCGAAGGTGGTAGGTAGTAGTTTCAGCAACTGTGACCGCCGAAGTGGAAAGTTACGTGATAGACAACTTTTGTGCCTGTGTGCGCCCTCGTAAACGATGTCTTTCTGGATAGTCCATAGTTACTTCCCGAGTAGCTTTTTACAACTCACAAAGCTCCAGTCACATCTACAAGATCACAAAACTTTACTTGAGTTTCGAAGATAGTAATATATTTACGATTCATAAAAGAATATACTATGTTATATATAGTAGCGAGCATAAGTTGAGGGACACTAAAGCACTTACTTATCAAACCATAAAATACTTAATCAAAAATCTTGAATCCTAACATTATTCTAGATACATATTTTGTACAGATCTGATATAATTTCAGAGCATTTAAAAAATAAATCTTGGGTACGAACTGAATAGAAACAGAATGAAAATATTACATTTTTCGTCGGTGCAAAAGTTAGGGGAGACCATCAGAAAGTATTGAAATCTAAATAAATTTCATGCAAATAATATAACAATTTTCAAAAGTATTAATCAATGCATCGTTTGCTGGCAGAACTTATTAATTTTGTACGAAAACTGCGGGGTTAGCTTGTCCCCCTCATCTTTCAAAAATTCCCATAATGTGTCCAGGATTTCGGGCTCGAGCACGTTCTCCAATGATCTTCCACTCGTTTTTGATTGGATTGAAGTTAGGGCTTTGGGGTGGCGAATTCATAACTGCTGTCCGTACATCCTTCCAGAAAGTGACAACTGTCCTAGCATTGTGGCACAGAGCGATGTCTTGCATGAAAATGGATGATTGCGCAGATGCAGTTCTTAAAGATGGGAGTGCATACAGGAAAAATAGTTCATCATCCACTGCCGTATTTCCTCAACCATGAAGACGAACAAGTGGTACTGGCCCGGCAGCGCTATCATCGTTCACGACGATTTGTGTGCGTGTTTGTGTACGCAGATCGTGTACGTGTGAGCGGTGTTCAAGTTGGTGCGCCGCACTGCTCGCTGTATCGCTGATTAAATTAGGTTAGGTTAGGTAACGTTAGGTAAGGTTAGGTAACGTTAGGTAAAGTTAGATAACGTAAGGTAAGGTTAGGTAACATTAGGTAAGGTTAGGTAAGGTTAGAAAGTTTAGAAAGGTTAGGTTGGGTTAGGTTAGGTAAGGTTAGGTTAGGCTAGAAGGTTAGGTAAGGAGGTTAGGTAAGGTTAGGTAGGATAGCTTAGGTTAGGCTAGGTTAGGTTAGCCTAGGTAGTGTTTATTTTATTGGTGGCGCGCGCAGCAAAGCTTACTTGAACGCGCAATCGTCGTGAACGACGATAGTGCCGCCCGGCAGCAGAAATGACCCGTCACACCATGACGCTACCTCCTCCGTACTTCCTGTTTTCTTAACGAATTTTGGAGATATCCTTTCACCTACTTTACGCCTAACGTGAGTTTTTCCATCAGAATATATCACATTGAATTAGGATTCGTCACAAAATGTACTGTAGCCCACTGTGCCTCCGACCATACGACTTGATCTTGAGCAAACTGTAGTATAAGTTTTTATTTTTCTTGGATATCAGAGCTTTTGAAGCAGAAACACGTGCAGGCATACCAGCTAGCTTGAGTCGCCTCAACATAGTAAATCGAGACACGTTGCCGTCGGGAAATTCATCCATCTCACGAAGAATGTTAAATGCAGACTAAAGACGGTGCTTCATGTTATGTAACGCTATGTTTCTGTCTTTTCTTGGAGTGGTTGTAGGAGGTCTGCCGGTCTTTGGCAACGATTTAACGTTTCCTTTCTGTCGATATCTGGCTATGATATGCTGTACGATGCAATGAGATCATCCCATAGCATTGGAAATCTCTGACAGTGATTTCCCATATTTGTGGAGAGGCACAATACGTTTATTCTGCTTCAGACATTGGTCAACGTTTCGTTCAATTTGTTCCACTAATACAACAGCAGCAACTATAGAATTTATCTGCAACTTATTTCATCTGGAAAGTCTTTTAAATACCTAAAAATGTCGCAGCATGGGCATCAATAAGGGTTACTATTGCATTTCTGATGGTGTCCCTTAACTTCAGCACCAAGAAAAAATGTAATATTTTCATTCTATTTATTTCGTAACCACGTTTTATTATGTTCTGAAATTTTATCACGATACATTCAAAATATGTATATAGAATTACGAAACTTTTCAGGCCTCTTGATTTAGTATATTACATGCAGTAAAGGTTTAATAAAAAGCTGTATTTTACTGTCCCTTAACTTATGCTCGCTACTTTATATGCTAACTTTGAGAAGCAAGTAAAGTTTTGTGACCTCATAGAAAGAAACGGTATTCATTGGAGAAATGTTGCCTGTTCAAATGCTGAAAGCAAAAGAAGAAATTGCCAGCATGGACAGGGTGGTCATCATCTTTATTGAGATCGACTGTACAATTTTGATTTGAATTCTTGTGGCCATTTTCTGGGCCATTGTAATTTGCTGTGACCGGGAAATGCATATGCAAGTATTGGTTTCCTCCGTCACCACGAATAACCACGGCTCAGAAACTCATCCACAAAATTCACACCAAAATTTTACTGTCGATATGTACATGATACTGTCAAAATATTTAAGCACACTGTCCATGTTAACAATATTTTTAAAATGTTTATAGTCCCAGCATACATGAATTAAATTTAGTAACAAGAGCACTCTGAGAGCGCATACCTACGCCAAGCAACGGTAACGAAAAATTCAAATTGTCTCTGGAACCATGATTTACTTTGTATTAACTCCAAAATTTGATCATTTGTGCCTTTTGATAGTAATAACAGCTTGTGAAATTTTTTTGAAGATCTGTTCATACCTTTTTGACTAAAGCTGCTAACAAAAATTATGACAAACATGTGTCAAACATACGAACGAACCAACACATCTGCATTGAAATTTAATCATGTATGTCTTTTGACATTACCAACAACTCTCATAAATTTCATAAAGATCCATTCATTACTTTTTGAGTTATTGAGCTAATAAGCATAAAATTAAAAACAGTGACAAACGAATGAACGAACGAACAAATGGATCATTACAAACAGTTGGTTGTTTACTCTTCATAATATACTTAACAACTCATGTAAATTTCATAAAAAGTCCGCCCATAACTTTTTAAGTTATGGCATTGACAAAGATGAGGCAGGCAAACAAACAACAAACGAATGGACAGATGTTCACCGAAAGTTAATCATCTGTTGCTGCGAACAGACCTAACAATCCCTGTAAATTTCGTCAACATCCGTCCATAACTTTTTGAGTTATCTTGGTGACAGACAGAAAGACAGACAAGCAAACAAACGGACAAACAAACAAACCCGACGAAAACATAATCTCCTTGGCGGAGGTAGCAAGGTTGAGGTTCTTAGCAAACTAGATGAATATAGTGCTGTGTGAACGGGTGATCGGTGGGCTGCTGTCCTCTGACGAGCAGCCGTTATGCACCGCACCGTCCTCGCTCCTCGACGGCCTCCAGTAGTGCGAGCAGCAGCCCTCGACAGCAGTAACTTTTTGTTTCCTATTATCCTATCATTTGGTATAGGTAGTGTGGGGACGTATAGTGAGACGAAGTTGAGGATCGTGCATAAAATAGTTCGGACATTAGCATTTGTAATGGAAAAAGCTGAGGTGGGCATTTGCGGCCACTTATGGCTCCTGACTGCCTTATCACATCAGTAAAAGAAAGCCTCAGAACTTTGACATTTTTTTGTACCTGCAGCTTGACCGGAAGAGGGCGCAAGTGTCCCGTTCTGGTGAAATGAATTTTCTTTCTTTAAAATGTTGCAGTGTTAAATTTATGTTGAATGGGCTGTGGTGCAACGGCTATTGACTGCTGGTCAGTAACCGACGGCTATTGATTGCAGTTCAATAACAGACTCACACCACACACATAGTTTGTAACCCACGCAGCAGCCTAACATTGGATAAAATTCAGCACAATGTGGGAAGGCAGTTTGCATGTTGGACCCTTGTAAAGCGATACTGAACCAATGTTTCAACCAACACTTAACCAACTTGCTACTTGCTCGTTGTATGGTAATACTGGACCAGAATTGGATTAATCATGCGGACGGAATACGTCATGAAAAAGCGCCAAATATCATATGGTCGGTATTACTTGTAGCATTATTCTGCGACAGCATCCAGGAAATCAGGCGAATTTCTGTTAAAAGCAAAACCACAGTAAAAAAAATAATATTGATCAGCAGTGTTGGGTTAGTAATAACTGGCGGCATGCACCCAACATCTTAGCTATTTACTATTAAGCAACGATGACGTCATGAAACAGTCATATGTCAGAGTATAATGCTAATGATGCGGTAAAAATATGTTTGATTGATATAATTTGTCACCCTAGCATAAGCTCTGAAATCTTGCACAGAAGAACTTACTCAATATCTCTAGGCCCATAAATATAACATCAAGTTAATTGTTTCATTGATGTAAAGAAGAGTGCTCGATGCCGGATCGATTACAGCATAAGTACTCTAACAGTCCACTTTCATGTCGGTAGATTACCCAACTGATTCGTTGGTGGAACATTAGTAATCGACAACTGTGGTTCGAAATTGAGAAATAGTTTTGGATCCACTTTCGAAAGCGGACAGTGGAGGGTTTGACCTGACCTAAGGCCAAGGTTCAGTGCTAGGTGGCATCCCACCTCACATTTGTAACTGAACTACTGTTTTCTTGTCTACACGCAATCGTACACCGCACTGCAAGAGTAGGAGTCGGTGACACCTTTATCTTATAATTGTGACAGCATTGACACGTGGTGATGAAAGTATTTATGTTTAGCATGACTTTGCAGACTGTGATCGTCTCTTGGTGAACTCAGATCAGGGTATCTGAAGTACTGATAATTAATATTGATGATGCAATTATTATTAACTCATCACGTCGAACGGATTTCAGATTTAGGATCACAAAGTGGAACTGATGAAGATACAGTCAAAAGAATCACAGCAACAAATGCCTGGTTCCTCAGTGTAATTGATACTGATGATAGTGATGTAACTACTAATAACTCACATCATCCCCCCCTTCCTCACCTGTCATACTCGACGAGGTCACATTCACAACACCAGCGCCATCTGTGGGTAGAAAAAAAAATGATACCTCAAAATATGAAATTCCTCATTACATGCGATATCTTAACGAACACTAAACAAGTCTGCAGAGCTCGCTTGGTCATTCAGGCCGGGTTTCGATTTGTGAATATAAGTAGATTATAACATTCGAAAGTCAAAATCTGAGTATTGATCTAAAATTTTGAAGTCCTCATTTCTAATGGGATAATTATTATCGATCGAATGATTTCTGATACTACTGTAGTTTGGACTTCTGGATGGTAATGGCGTTCTAAACGATATTCCTTTAGGCTGACATATTCTCACTTTCAGATGTTTCTTGGTTTCACCTATATAGGTTGCGGTACACTGTCCGCATTGATATTTGTAGACACCGCAAGGAACAAAAGAGGGTGGAAGTGTGTCTTTGAGCTTAAAACAAATTGAATCCTGAAAAAAAATCATTACAATTCTAGCAAGTAATGTGTCGACAAAGAGTAAATATGAAGGTAAAGGCAAGGTACGTTTGACCGCACGCCCCAACTGGGAAACCCACACGTATTGGTTCTTCTTGCAATGTATGCCCACTAGTTCCAGAGGAGTTCACAGCTGCAGTCAAACACGGACTATTAGAGCAATGACGTCAGAGAAAGAAGGCTTTCGTGTGACAACTGTAATCCCCAGACCATCACTGTTTCTGTCACTACTCCCGTAATAGCGCCAGAATGCCGAATGCCAACTCAGCAATCCAAGTGCCGCGAAAACTCACGTGCCTGGCAAAGAGGCTCAAACGTCAGCCCTCTTCGCCTGAAAGTCCAACTCTCTACCATTATCATACAGCAGGTACTCACTAAGAGATACTTGACCTTTCATTATAATGTAGGTATATATGTGTGTAATCAACTACATGCTTCTCTTCATTTCACCAGCTTTGGAATTTTGCACTTCAACTCCTCTAGGGCTATTTTCCTCTTCTGTTGCTGTGTCTGCTTCAATGATGTTTCCTTGGGATTTGGGATTTTGATATGCTGCTTCTTCCTGAGCTAATTAGCAGCAGTAGAGTTATAATAGGTAGGAAATCCTCTGTTCAAATGACATCTGAGCTCCTCTGTGTTGGAATGCAGAAAGTGTGAGAAGCAGCGTTTGACTGCGTCGCCGAAAGAGAGCTTTCCATATTTCTTACGTACAAGTTGGCCAGGTGAAACTGATTAGAGTGCCGAATATTAAAAATTTCATCAGTGTTATATCCTAAAATAGATAACAGCTTCTTAAGTTTGCAATTTCGATGATATTAAGGTGCTTTTCAATGAAGCTCCAAAACTAGCAAGTTACTGAGCCAATCGGCAAAGATTTAAGATTTATGGGTGAACTGAAGCTCTCCAGTTGCCAAGAGCGGCCGCTACTCAATACATCTGGTCGCTGTACAGACTGTCCCCGACCTGTCATTAGCGCCGCCACCGCCAGTGGGAGACATGTCACGCACAGCTCCAGCCAAACGCCATCGATTAGAGAATCACCGAAATTACTCCCATCTGGCGAGGGTCTTCTAAAAGTGGCACATCGAAGGCGAGATGATATCAATACAAATTCCCATTTCTTTATGTTTTCTGCTGGTGTAGAAGTAGAAATATAGAACAACATGGTAGATTAAAGGTGTACAAAAAATGGCAAGTGAAGAGGTTGCAGTTGGTGAGTGAGCTCCGACCTCACCCGACAGTTGTAGAACAATTGGGCGCCTGCTTGGTACTGACGGAGAGTGACGCCGTGGCGAGCATGATCGTATTGGTGATGCCAACACGAGATTCGGGGAGGGAAAGGGGCAGGAGAGCTGGAGAGGCATGAGGGAGGGGCAGTATGAGAGGGGAAGCTGGAGGGGCAGGAGGGGGCCAGGCTGCAGCGGCTCGGCCAGGCACCTTCAAGGCAGCCGCTACAACACGTCGCTCCTAACGCCTTCAATTATCGCTAAGGAATCTCGCCAGTTGGAGTAGAGATACGTGCGTTCGCCAGCGCCGCTGTTCAGTCTCATATCTGGGTCTACAGGATCAGATACCACGCTTAGGTCCGTTATTTTGCCTAAGGGTCATGTTAATACCCAAGGTTCTGCCATTACGTATCGCGCTGCCGCTGTCTCTGACATGTTTAAAGATTCCATCGCAGACGTCACGTGATCATCCTACAGCGTGATGGTGTCAAGTCTGCGGTGCAAATATCCACTGAGACTGTAACTTGTTACCCACTGAGCGAAGTTACTCAGTGGCACCGATGCTGCAGTACTGCAGGGCAGTGTCGCTCGCATCGGCTCAAGAGAGCACGCTTACAGAAAAGGTTTGGCGCAGTTCAGAGCCCGTCGTTGTACTCAATTGGAAGATCAGGAAATTTTAAAAGATCACCAAACCGCATCCCGCCATGACAGCCAAAGTGGGCAACAGCTGAGTGCCCTTCTTTGCACAGGTGTGTCTATGCAGAACAGGTTGCGCTAGCAGATCTCGCTACAGCTGAGGCGGTGTCTATGACAGGCGTGTTGTAGGCACAACCTCACTGTTAACATACACCGGTGTTACTCACCGCTCAAGCTCATGACGTAATCGGCAACAGCTCAACCAGGGCAGTGATTACCGCGCGTCTTAGCTTAGGCCTGGTTAAGTCCCATTACGCGATGCAACTTTTTCTTACAACACGGCTGTACAATTTGGGATATTCCCACTCTCATGCAAACTGAAGTTGAGGGTAAAATTTAGAAGCGAGCTTTAGGTTTCACTTATGGGTTTGCTTAATCGCTGTTGAATTTCGACTTCTACTTTTCCTTTAGCATGCGAGAGCAGCCCGCATTATTGAATTGGTGGACTTCCACTTAGCCTGGCACCGTAAGTCATACACGTGGAAGATCGCAGATCGAAATCGCGTCTGGTGCACAGCAACAGCGTGCAGATGGAAGCTTTTAAGCTTGTGCTTTTCAGAGGCGTGTTGCAATCAGACGCCGGTGTTACCTTTACAGTGTTACCCGTGAAGCAGTGTAAGCGATGTGCGATCTCAATGCCTCAACAAAATGTTACGGAATTTTCGGCAAGATTGAACATATGCTTTTCTGGCGGAGACTTATTTTGGCTGTATTTTAGGATAAAAAGTTTAGAAAAATAAGCAAAAGGGCGTCAAAAGCTAAATTCAGCAATATATGGCTGTCCTAGAGTTTGTAATACGAATTACTGAGAATCAAAGTCAGTTTTTGTAAATAAAGGCTGTGTTACCCAGCTCATAACCCTAGAATTTTGGAGGGTTGTCTTTGGTGTTACCCAACCTGTGTCGCTTTGGAGGCAGGTGTAGCACAGGTGACACCGAAGGCCTGATTGCAACACGCCCCTGGCAGCTGTGCTCTCGCTGCAGTGCTCCTGTGCCATCTGAGGCTGAGCGTGTCACTGTGCTGTGTTGCCCTCAGACGTCACGTTCTATATTCCTGTCGCTAGAGGTGACCGAGTCAGAAGATTCTTGGCTGCTCTACCCGCTCCTTTTCGGACCACCGGCAAACTCCCGCAGCCACTTTCTCCACTGATTAAAAACGGTACTCCAGCGACGTTATGTGATAACAGCAAACCGTTTTTTTTTTAATGTATATGCTTTGCTTAGGTAACAGAATACAGCATCATAGATATCGCACCGGTATATTTTATATTGAAAAAAAAAAAAAACAGTATGAATAAGTAAAATGCAATACAAGGGCTGTATGCTGCACTAACCTTCTCTGTACCACAACCTCAGTTACGACCAGTCGCAGTGACGGCGGGGGTCAGCGCGCCCACGCCCATCGAGTGAAGCTAATCCAATAAGCTTCAACTTCATTGGTCTTCAGTTCTGCTCACTCTACTCGCAACTCAAGTTCCATTTTCAGGTGTTAACAGCAAACCAATTAGGTTTGAGACGGCTGTAAACTAAGTTCTGCCCTCTCTAACATAGCTTGTTTAGCATCTACGAGTGAATTTTTGATCCAAAGGGGTGAGCCGAACGCCCAGGGTTGATGTTCTCGACAAGGTAAAGTAATCCAGATTAGCTTATCTCTATTGCAGTGGACGGACGTGAGGAACCTTCACGGCTGCATGGTACGGCCAGGATTTCATTTCAAGCCTTCATGCACGCGTTGGCGTGCTGTTGACTGGCGCCTCAGCTGCTGGTCTCAAGATGGGCTCCCACTACCGGGGTTTGCAAAAGTCCTTTCACTTCATTTAACAAGTGTGTGATCAACCTAATGAGTAAAGTTTATCCTCCCTGATGCTAAATGTAAATATATTGTTTTCGGTAAACAGATACTTGCGGTGAATAGCGGTAAGGTGCAAATATACCACAGTGGTAGTGAAAACAGTGACATATCAGTTCTGCTCTTCGCAAGTCGATCATCGCGGGTCTCATCGCCGCTTTAGCAGTACTGAGGCGGGTTGCTTGGTTATAGACACGCAGAAAACCTAAAGGAGGTTGAGCCTTGAGGTCGTTACCTTCCTCTATTTGTCTACCAACGACGGTGTAGACGGTCATCCATCTGACCTTTAGCCACATGGTGATGTCGGGATTCTTGTCGCCCCGTGTGGAGGAGAACAGATGTCTCCATCTTATTTGCTTCCGCACACATGCACCTCAATACTATTTAGTGCTAGGGACAATTGTGTTAAAAAGATCAGTTTCAAGTTTGCGTCACGTACGATACGTTTTGCTAACTAAAGCTGATCAGTAACATGTAAAGAGGGCTTTTACAATACCAGTATACTCTTTATTAATCAGACATAGTGCATCAGTGAAGTGCACAGCTATCTGAGTTCTAATTCGCTGTCACTCTAAAGAGATATTTCGATTTTCGTAACGGCGATGACACACGATAGTCCGAAGAACGAGCATCGTCATCTTTTCGTCCGGACGTTATGTCAAACTCTTGTAAACGCAGCTTTGGGATTTGCAAGAAATGGTGTAAAAATGTTGGCCGTCAGTTCAGTTTACACCGCAAGTGCTGTTAGTTATCTTTCGGACACATCAGTAGATCTGGAGGGATTTATAATGCAAAATTCTATGCAAGTGTGTGCTATTTAAAAATGGGTACATCAACACATTCGGACGAAAAGATGACGATACTCGTTCTTTTGACTAGCGTGTGGCATCGGCATAAGTGACACTTCCTAAACTAGATGACGTGAGGAGCAATATTTTAGTAAGTCTTTTGGTAGGCACGCAGTTGTGTTGAGAAAAACAGTGAAAAACTATTTATGCTCTGTGCAGAGAACAATTAAATAGTACGGTGTAAAAGGCTTGACGGCCATTCGGTGCAGTAGGCTGGAGATCCACATGAACGCATTTGATTCCATTTTCTCCACACGTTAACAACACGTCTCCGACTTGCCATTCGAACAGTTACCCATTTCCCGTTTCTCCTCGAACGCGATTGGTCTGTCTTATGGCCGGAGCTGTGCGAGCTTATGTGCTGTATTGGGAACATTTCCGTCAACGTCGTGAGCAGCAGAGACGCATCAGTCTGCTGGTGCCTGTCTGCAAAGCGAGTGCTCTGGTCTCCACTGGCCAAGCTGAGCAAAAGTCCGAATTATGATTAACAACTCACGGCAAGCGTCGTCATAGAATAACGACATGCAGAGGATAATTTCTATATGAAAATCCCCGTCTTCTTTGTTTTGTTTTCGTGATTTTGCTGCGATGGATATTTTGTTCGCTTCAGTTGTTGTGGTTTTTCTGCGGAATGTATATCACCCGCTGAAGTTGTTGCTCTTCTGCTTAATTTGTGTAGCGCGAAGCATTTCTATGGGAACAAAGGGAAATTCACTTTCCATACTACAGCTATAGAGGGACTTTGGACGTTGGTAATGCATAATATTTCAATTTTTCAAAGCAAGAACCTTCTGCATATCTACAGTGCTGGGCTTTTTGCGATTCCGTGATCGAGGGTTACCATTCCACGATCGTGGACTACTATCCCTCAATCGCTGAATTTTAATTAAGTTTAAAATAATTCCGCGCTGACGATCACACTCTCAAACTTTGTTGACTGTAACTTTCCTTTCTCGGTCCAAAATGATGATTTGACAATAAAATTTTTCCCCTCGCTACCTGAGCGTCAAATTTACGATCGCGGAATTGTACCTGACCGTGGAATCGCGGAAGAAAACAGCAAGCAATGCATGTCTGTATGCGCATTTACTTATGTATGAGGTTCATAAGTTCATGCCGGCAAATACAAAACGCGGGCACTCAAAGATAATCTTCAAACGGATTATGAATTTAAGTCGCGAAGAGAGAAAGCGCTTTCAGCCGCGTGCCGGAAGTGCTGAATTCGCTTGCCTTCACTTGAGAGGTCAGCTGGCCGTGCAGGACCTGCAGCGCTTGTGTGTCGCGTCCTCTGTGTGGCTCTGCAGGCTGCTGTGCAGAGCTTGTTGCCGGAGGTACAC
>LQNS02276482.1:2227214-2238207 GCA_001587735.2 Parhyale hawaiensis | reverse complement strand
TGCACATCACCCAACTTATAGCCCTGAGTACTGCACATCAACCAACTTATAGCCCTGAGTGCTGCACATCACCCAACTTATAGCCCTGAGTGTTGCACATCACCAAACTTATAGCTCTGAGTACTGCACATCACCCAACTTATAGCCCTGAGTGCTGCACATCACCCAACTTATAGCCCTGAGTACTGCACATCACCCAACTTATAGCCCTGAGTACTGCACATCACCCAACTTATAGCCCTGAGTGCTGCACATCACCCAACTTATAGCCCTGAGTGCTGCACATCACCCAACTTATAGCCCTGAGTGTTGCACATCACCAAACTTATAGCCCTGAGTGCTGCACATCACCCAACGTAGTCCGACTAGTGCCGCAAGGAAGCGCAGCCGCGGTGGTCCTTCTCTGGGGACCAGCACGTCTCCCCCTGAGGTGCTCCTGCAACCATCGCATGTCCTCATAAATAACACATACAAACTCGCGTTGTTGATTTATTACAACATTTCCATTGTACTAAATACGCGCTGTTGCTTTATTTCTCCATTGCATTGTACTGTAAACCTCTACAGGAACCGTCATGCCACACCTGTACAGGCACGGTCTTGCCACACCTGTACAGATACCGTCATGCCACACCTGTAAAGGCACCGTTATGTCACACCTGTACAGGCACCGTCGTGCCACACCTGTACATGCACCGTCATGCCACACCTGTACACGCACCGTCATGCCACACCTGTACACGCACCGTCATGCCACACCTGTACACGCACCGTCATGCCACACCTGTACACGCACCGTCATGCCACAGCAGCTTATGCATGCCCGTCGTACCACAAGCTCAGCTCATCACAACGCACAACACTAACGAATGATGCCCCGCCCCCTCCGCCGCCTGCATCATTTGTCTCACAAATGATCAGGATCAGTTATCAGCGGCACAGATCCCGACCGTGACTGATGATCGAGCAGCAACAGGATCCCGACTGTGGAGGTTCGCTGCAGTGCTTATGGAGGCGATTTTTTTTAGCATAGGTGACCCGTTAATAAGCAGCGTACAGTTACGGGCTCAGTTATTGGTTCCAGCCAGGCCAATTGATGGATGGTCGCCTGTGCCGTACAGTCGTCCGCAGACCAGCTGTGCAGGGCCTGCCTAGCTCGTGCTGGCAGCACGGATGGCATGGTGTGCCCTGTAGCCCAGCTGTACAGGGCCTGCCTAGCTCGTGCTGGCAGCACGGATGGCATGGTGTGCCCTGCAGCCCAGCTGTACAGGGCCTGCCTAGCTCGTGCTGGCAGCACGGGAGGCATGGTGTGCCCTGCAGCCCAGCTGTACAGGTCCTGCTTAGCTCGTGCTGGCAGCACGGATGGCATGGTGTGCCCTGCAGCCCAGCTGTGCAGGGCCTGCCTAGCTCGTGCTGGCAGCACGGGAGGCATGGTGTGCCCTGCAGCCCAGCTGTACAGGGCCTGCCTAGCTCGTGCTGGCAGCACGGGAGGCATGGTGTGCTCTGCAGCCCAGCTGTGCAGGGCCTGCCTAGCTCGTGCTGGCAGCACGGGGAGGCATGGTGTGCCCTGCAGCCCAGCTGTGTAGGGCCTGCCTAGCTCGTGCTGGCAGCACGGGAGGCATGGTGTGCCCTGCAGCCCAGCTGTACAGGGCCTGCTTAGCTCGTGCTGGCAGCACGGGAGGCTTGGTGTGCCCTGCAGCCCAGCTGTACAGGGCCTGCTTAGCTCGTGCTGGCAGCACGGGAGGCATGGTGTGCCCTGCAGCCCAGCTGTACAGGGCCTGCTTAGCTCGTGCTGGCAGCACTGGAGGCATGGTGTGCCCTGCAGCCCAGATGTGCAGGGCCTGCTTAGCTCGTGCTGGCAGCACGGGAGGCATGGTGTGCCCTGAAGCCCAGCTGTACAGGGCCTGCTTAGCTCGTGCTGGCAGCACGGGGAGGCATGGTGTGCCCTGCAGCCCAGCTGTACAGGGCCTGCCTAGCTCGTGCTGGCAGCACGGGGAGGTATGGTGTGCCCTGCAGCCCAGCTGTACAGGGCCTGCCTAGCTCGTGCTGGCAGCACGGGGAGGCATGGTGTGCCCTGTAGCCCAGCTGTGCATGGCCTGCCTAGCTCGTGCTGGCAGCACGGGGAGGCATGGTGTGCCCTGAAGCCCAGCTGTACAGGGCCTGCTTAGCTCGTGCTGGCAGCACGGGGAGGCATGGTGTGCCCTGTAGCCCAGCTGTACAGGGCCTGCCTAGCTCGTGCTGGCAGCACGGGGAGGCATGGTGTGCCCTGCAGCCCAGCTGTGCAGGGCCTGCCTAGCTCGTGCTGGCAGCACGGGGAGGCATGGTGTGCCCTGCAGCCCAGCTGTGCAGGGCCTGCCTAGCTCGTGCTGGCAGCACGGGGAGGCATGGTGTGACCTGCAGCCCAGCTGTACAGGGCCTGCCTAGCTCGTGCTGGCAGCACGGGGAGGCATGGTGTGCCATGCAGCCAAGTTCTGAGGAGTCTCCATCAATCTCGTGGTGAGTCTGATAACCATATCCTCGAAGGCTTCTTCTCCGCTGTGTAGACCTGCACTTAGTAATTTCTGTCGTACAGATAATGCCCACAAATAGCAGCAGCCTAGCGTGCTGATCTGGTGGCACTGGATGTTGTGGGTTTGTGTACCAAGACTGGTAAGCGAGCTTTGCGGCGCTTGGTACGCAGAGTTAGCAGTTGATAAGTACCGAATACACAGCTACCGCGGGCACTCTTACTTTGCTCAAAATTAGGAAGGATATCTCCTGTTGGTGGCGCTATAGTTCTTGACAACTTGTGATCGACTGCAGCCATATACTACTCTGGGACCAGTTGGTCTATACCTGCAGCACGAACTAGGACTTGTGGGTTTCCCAATAAGGAGTGTGGTCTAGTTGATTTAACTTTTATCTCTACAGATGCACCGCTACAGCCTGGGAGAGGGTATTCTCATGGACCACACATGCACAATGCTCGATAAAAGCAATTAAGAGACCAGAAACTGGGCTTCGGATGCTCCTCATATTGGAAAGTCAAATACCTGTGGTGGCGACTTGGCGCGTGCATGAGAATAGTCCTTTTTTTATCATCTTAAATCGAAGGAAGGCATCGGTTACTGTAAGTTTTCACTGCTGTGGCCGAGTTCAGGGACAGAGCATGTCCACACTGTACCTACGAACTGCCACAGGGAACGCACCTTGTTTAAACTGCATGAGCTGCATCAGGGAGTGCATACTTGTCCATACTGTATACCAACTGTATCTAGGATATCACTTTCTTCAACCCGTAACAACTGTAATGAGGCAGGCATCGAGTCCATGTGTTGACCTGGTCACCGACCACGTCATAAAAACACTATTACCTTGCGAATGCAGTCCTTCTGTTTCCACGATAGGTAACCTGTGTCCATGCCTGACCATTTTAATACAGCGACTACATTCTACCTGCTTCGGCGGTACATGTATCAAAATTGGAATGATACCGAGAAGATTAGCTTCTGTTGTTCCGGCGGTCCCGCCTGTTTCTCTCCGCCCTTGCTAAATAGCAGCAGATGGTGCCTCGCCTTGTGTGTTGAAGAAGAGTTTATTAGTACGGCAGTGCACAGCGTTCAGTACGGGTCAGTAGCGGCCTCATGATCCAATGAATTTCATGGAACCCAGTTGGGACAAATGGCGGTCATCTTTTGTGACATTACGGTTGGTGTCGAAGCTTTGGAAGGAAACTGGAAAAATTCATGGGTCCAGCCTCAAGTACTGCATGAAGCCCTCAGCAGAGGACGTCGTCAAAACGTTTGGTCTCACCGCGCTAAGGCTAGAGTACGCGACACTGTTCTTCTGAAGTATGATGATTACTTCNATTCATGGGTCCAGCCTCAAGTACTGCATGAAGCCCTCAGCAGAGGACGTCGTCAAAACGTTTGGTCTCACCGCGCTAAGGCTAGAGTACGCGACACTGTTCTTCTGAAGTATGATGATTACTTCAAGAGAAAAGTTAATGTTATTCGCCTAAGGAGGACGTTTCACCGACTACTGCAGGAGGACCACAAGTCCGAAGAACCCTACCTTAGAGGCTTGCTTGTTGCTGCAGCGGACTGTGACCTGCTGTGAAGGACTGTGAAGACCTGCTAAATGAACGGATACACGAACAGTTTCTAGCGGACATGAGCGATGAAAAATTGACGGGAAAAACTGGAACGTTATAATGCAGCAACAACTAGAGCACTCTGAGAGCGCATACCTCCGCCAAGCGAGGCAACGGTAGCAACCATAATTTTTCTTTGCATAAACTCCAAAATCTAATCATTCGTGCCTCTTGATAATAATAACAGCTTGTGCAATTTTCTAGAAGATCCGTTCATAACTTTTAGAGTTATACTGCTAACAAACGTTATGACAAACATGACTCAAACATACAAACGAACAAACCGATCTGCACCAAAATTTGATTATTTATGTCGTTTAACATTACTAACAACCCCTATGAATTTCATGAAGATTCAGTCATTCTTTTTTGAGTAATTGGGCGAACAAGCATAAAATTAAAAACTGTGACAAACGAACGAACAGATCATTACCAAAACTTGGTCATTTACTCTTTGTTATGTACCTAGCAACTCATGTTAATTTCATCAAAATCCACCCATACCTTTTTGAGAAAATGAGAAAAATGAGGCAGACAGACAAACAAACAAACGGATGAACATATCTTCACCAAAAGTTAATCATCTGTTTCTCCTAACATACCTAACAATCCCTGTAAATTTCGTTCAGATCGGTTCATAACTTTTTGAGTTATCGTGGTGACAGACAGAGAGACAGACAAACACGACGAAAACATAACCTCCTTGGCGGAGGTAAAAATAACTTTCTTGGATCTAGTTGGGGGATTACGTACGGTAGTCTTGTGTAGTGAGAGAAGGCAGGAAGGAGGAAAGAGGCAACAAACAGCCTCTAACGGAAATTAGTCAAATTCGTAGCGACAGAGAAATGTTCAGACTGCGAGCGTTGCGGCAAGAGCCACGAGAGAGGTAAATGCAGGTGCAACAAACGTGGAAGAGAAAATCACTTTGCGCGAGTACGTTTCGGGACGGACAGAAGAGGCGAGGACGTGAGGCGGCCATGCAGACGAGGAGGAATAGCAGCAGACCAGCAGCAGCGACTCGCTCTTATCAGGTGCATGTGAGGGAAACAAAATAATTGTAAGCACTGGGTATTGAATTTGCCCTACGAAGTGTTCCTCTATTATTTGAGGTTGATACTGGGGTTGATATTTGCTACATCAATTACGGTTCATGCAAGGAATTGATGAAAAAAAATTATGCAGTCCAGAGAAGAAACTTTTAACGCCAAAGCGAGTGTTATAATGTTTCGGTATGTTTTATCTAAGTTAAGTTATTATGAGGTTTCTTTTTTGGTTATAGTCGCAAGTTATTCAGCCGAGATGCTGCCAAAATTTTGGGATAGCCAAATTCAGAGATAATGTGGAGATAAAAGATTCAAAACTACACTGAGGCAAAAAGTCTAGTAATAAATAGAAGTCGACAAAATGAAAATTTAGCATTTCGGGATACAAAATCCCATCTTCAGAAAAGACCAATAAACTAGCAACCTATCAATAAAAATTTCCTTTATTTGCAAATCGATTAGGAGAGCATGGATGTTGTAGGGGAGAGGTCAAAAATGTGAATGAACCGAGCTCCGCGGTAGGGGCTGGATGTCAGCTCCTGTACAGTCGGCAGATGTGAGGCTAGGTGTGGACAGTGTCCAGTGCTACAGCTGAGGTCATAATTTTGAGGCTTTGTCTGGTTCTGTGGATGGGGAGGGACTCTAATGCTGTGAGCTCGATGAGATTGTAAGAGTCTATGATGGAGAAGTCATTCCTTCTGATGGGATGGTTGTTTTGCTCAGCATGTTGGCGGGGGGCTGAATGTGGTGGTTTCGCTAGTGGTAAACCGGGACGACTGGATACACCTAAATGTTGGTCAACACGGGCTGAGAAGTGTTGTCCAGTGCTACCTATATATGAGGCACAGCTGGCCTGGCATCGGTAACAGTAAATAACACTGGACAAAAGTAGTGTGGGGGTTTGTCTTTATATTTGAAGTAGAACCCTATGGTAAATATGTTTTTGTATGAAAATTTGAAGTTGATATGTGGGTAAGCATCAGAGAGGAAGGTTTTAAAGTGCTTACTGCACTGACAGATGCTTTGTTGTAGAACGGAAGCGAGTGAAAGAAGTCCAGTTTACTGACCCATGGTTTGCTTATGCCGGGGTCGAACAGCTCGTCTAGGAACAATTTGCAGTGGTGGTCCAGAAAATGGTGCGGATAACCGTTATTTTTGAAGAATGTTTGGAGAAAGTCAACTTCGTTTGAAAATGCAAGGTATGAGGAAGACAAATGGTATGCAGTAAACACTTTGAAAACGCTCCTCTCTGATGCCTACCCACATATCAACTTCAAATTTTCATACAAAAACACATTTACCATCGGGTCCTATTTCAAATTCAAAGACAAACCCCCACACTACTCTTGTCCAGTGTTATTTACCGTTACCGATGCCAGGCCTGCTGTGCCTCATATATAGGAGGCACTGGACAACACTTCTCAGCCTGTATTGACCAACATTTAGGTGTATCCAGTCGTCCCGGTTTACCACTAGCGAAACCACCACATTCAGCCCCCCGCCAACATGCTGAGCAAAACAACCATCCCATCAGCAGGAATGACTTCTCCATCATAAACTCTTCCAATCCCATCGAGCTCACAGCATTAGAGTCCCTCCACATCCACAGAACCAGACGGAGCCTCAACATTATGACCTCGGCTGTACCACTGGACACTGTCCACACCTAGCCTCACATCTGCCGACTGTACAGGAGCTGACATCCAGCCCCTACCGCGGAGCTCGGTTCATTCACATTTTAGACCTCTCCCCTACAACATCCATGCTCTCCTAATGGATTTGCAAATAAAGGAAATTTTTTATTGATAGGTTTCTAGTGTATAGGTTTTTTCTGAAGATGGGATTTGTATCCCGAAACGTTAAATTTTAATTTTGTTGACTTCTATTTAATATTAAAAGATTCAATATTTGGATTTCGGTGCTGCCATACAGAGCCAGTTAGGGTCCCCGTCAAAGATGGCTTCTAGCCTGTGGCTGCTAGAACGGCACGTAATGATGCTATACCTCTGATGTAGCCTGTGAAATAAACCCTTGATAATCTACTGAGACACCGTGTTATCGAACCTGTACCTGCTCCTACAGCATGGAAGAGTCCAACGGTTCCCACAAGTAAGCGGGTAGCGAAGTAAGGGTTCGTATTTGCGTGGACATTCTCAAGTTGAACAACAGCATGAAAGGAAAACTTTTCACATCCCCATCTTCGATGAACTCTCTCAGAAACAAGCTAACGTTAAGATAATGTCTATGATTGACGCCACATCTGAATTTTCCCAATACCTTTGTGAGAAACTTGATCGTTGACTCCCTTCTTGACGCCATTTGCGCGGTTTAGGTTTAAGAAACTCCCAGTGGGTATTAATAATGCCCCTCAAATCTATTAGAGCAAGTCAGAATTATTAGATGGAGTTGAAGGGGTGCTTTTGTCTTGATTTTTGCTGATAGTGAAAGATATGATCACATACTTTCGGAAGTTTGAGCACGAATTAGTGCCTCTAACCTCAAAGTGCATGAAGGGAAGGGTATATTTAGGACCAACAAATGAGAGTTCCTTGCTCATCTTATCACTAACCGAGGTGTAGGTGCAAGCCCTTCAACTATTGCAGCGTTTAAAGTTGAAAGAATCGAGGGTTGTTAAAGATCTCATCCAGGAGATGTCTGCAGGACTCGTCAGTTAAGTAGCGAAATTTGTTCCCAATGCCCAAAACGTATTGCAGCATCTAAATAAACTATTGAGGAAAGATGTTGCGTGATTGTTGGATGCTCCTCAAAGAAATTTCTTTTTGAAGTTAAAGAGATATTGTGCAAAAGTCCAGTGTTTTTACGTTTCAACACCTCTACGGAGACAGCACCTTCTTTTGATGCCTATAGGAGGCATGCTGCTCCAAAAGCACGATTCGGACCAATGACAGCCAGTAGCATTTTGCTGCCGCACACTGTCCAACTCGGAGCAAAGATATGCAGAAACAAAATTAGTTTTTGGCAGCGCTGTGTTGTGAATATCTCCATACTTATATCTGTGGTCTATCACACTTCAAATTAACTATAGATCACAAGCCTTTTGCGTCTCTAACAAACTCTAAAAGCGTACCCGACTGTCCAATACCGGTAAGATGCCAATTAAAGCCTATTGATGCGATTGGCTCCCTACTGCTCGACAACCGGGCATGTTCCGGGAGGCACTGGCATCAAACTCGCCATTCTGTGTGCGCTCATCACAGTACGTGCGTTCAAGTAAGCTTTCTTGACGCGCAACAACCACCAGAAGCAGTACAATAAGCACTACCAACCTAACCTAACCTAGCCTAGCCTAACCTTACCTAACCTTACCTTACCTAACTTAACCTAACCTTACCTAACCTAAAATAACCTTACCCAACTTTACCTAACCTAACCTTACCTAATCTAACCTTACCTAACCTTATCTAACCGAACTTAACCTTACCTAAACTAACCTTGCCTAACCTAACCCTACTTAACCTTACCTAAAGTAATCTGCGGTACACCGAGCAGGCACAGCACACGAGCTTGGATGACGCCCGCACGCACACCGATACCCGTACACAAACGTACATAGCGAATGGCGAGTTTGATGCCTGCGCTTCTTGGAGCGCTCTCGTCGTACGCAACGATTTGTGTGCGTGTTTGTGTAAGCGGATCGTGTGCGTGCGGGCGGCGTTCAAGTTCGTTGGCTGCGCTGCTCGCTGTATCGCTGATTAATTAAGTTAGGTTAGGTAAGATTAGGTTAGGAAAGGTAAGGCTAGGTGAGGTAAGGTGAGGTAAGGTGAGGTAAGGTTAGGTTAGGTAGGGTTAGGTTGGGTTAGGTTGGGTAAGGTTAGGTTAGGTTTGGAGATTAGGTTATGATAGATTAGGTTAGGCTAGGTAGTGTTTATTTTATGGGTGACGCGCGCAGGAAAGCTTACTTGAACGCAAAATCGTCGTGAACGACGCCAGTACGTTCCGGGATGGTGTCTTGTTGCGGCCGACACTTAGTCCCGCAGCCCAGTGTCAGAGCCTTACGCCACGCTGACACTTGTAACGTACGATTTTTGCCCCCTTAGTGACGTGCAATAACTCGAGCCAAGGTGTACCGTTTCGATCGTGAAGTCGTGTTCACGTACTGTACGCCCATGAGTTACCCGCTATCTGCGCAATGTGCAGTCAAAAATGGGCCGCATTTGCCCCGCCGTATTGCACGCAATAATTGCGCTAATAGGTTAGCTATTCTTCGCGCACTGTTCACACTCACAACACGCATAGTTCTCACTGTCTTCCCGCATCACCACGCACAGTCGGCGCGGTTCGCGTGAAAGACGCGTTTGCGCCGAGCTCGCGCAGTGTGCACGCGTGGTTCACGGGAGTAGCATATGCGTGGCACCAACACAGACAAATACCTGCCGAATTTTTAACATTTCAAGATTCTCTGTGCGACGTGGCAAGCATCCCCGTATCCCTCACACATTCTTCACGCTCGTTCTCGAAGATTTTAAGCATAGGCACGCTGACGTGCGTGACATAACTCACCTTTGATACCTATGATGATACTTCGGACGAGATCCAGGTGACGTTATGCACGCCACCTATCTTGTGCAGAGGTGATGCTGCAGTCCGTGACCAGCGGAGTGGCTAACAGCGAGTTATCCCCAAAGTTAACGTAGCCGCTTACAGCAGGTCTATCTGGCCCTTTCAGTAAGCATGCGACCAGTAAGTTTTTAAATTTCGCAGTCTCTGTACCGGTAAAACTTCGAATGTGACGTTGCATTTTGTTACATAATCTTGCCCCTCGGACCACGAAACTATTAGAATACTTTGTGGCTATCGCATTACCACCAGTTTTGATCGGAATTCGCACTTCACAAGTGCGACCAATACGGTTTGAGTGTCAGGGCTGGATTCGCCCATTGACGTTGACAGCAATTCCATATAGAATTTTTCAAACATATATGATCGTAAAGCGCTCGAAACTCCTTTCAATTGAGTACATTTAAAGTTCAGTAAGTCTTTTGTGATAGTTTAAATCTTTCATGCCTCGGATTTTGGCAGTGAACGATTTCTGGATAGCCTCGAGGCGCTCTAAGTGTTTCCGTTTGCTTGCCATCCAAAGAGGTGAATAGTATTCAATCCTTGGCAATATCAGTTGTTTCCATAAGGTGAGCATTGTGTCTGCCTCTCGTGAAGAGAAAGTTCCAAGCACCCATCCGCTCCACTTTTTGCCTATGGTAACAACTCGAGTCACGTGATCTTTTGAAGATCTGGCATTATCTTGTATTCTCACCCTAAGATTCCTTAAAATCTGGTTTCTCTCGAATTCGCTCCCATCGCTCGTCGTGTAGGATGGGAGATGGGAGCGTAGATTCAGTAGATTCAGTAAGGGAGAAGTTTTTCCGTATCGTAATAGTTGAAATTTTGATTCGTTGAAGGTCATGTTGTTAACCGATGTCCAGTGAAAGATGTTGGTTAGTTGCACATTCCGTACGTCTGCCATTGATTGTACCGCTGCTAATTTCCGTGTGTCATCAGCGAACGACGAGGGAACGGCAAACTTGCATTGGTGAAGCATATCATTTTTCATGATGAGGAAGAGTATTGGACCTAGCACAGTGCCTTGTTGGACTCCTCTGAGTACCGGCTGTCGTTTGGACACTTTATCTATATATTAATACGCTTGTATCTACGTGTGTGTGTGCGTGTGTGTGGGTGTGTGTGTGTCACGCTCTTCACAAATAGATAGGCGCAAATTAGAGACTTGAGTTCATTTCACCCGTATCATATCTACGCTTTCGTTTTTCTTTTCAAAAGTTTTACTCGCTTTGCTGGTAGC
>LQNS02276482.1:2144037-2157676 GCA_001587735.2 Parhyale hawaiensis | reverse complement strand
GAAGAGCAAGACCTTAAGAGGAATGCCATCGCTACCAGCAAAGCGAGTAAAACTTTTGAAAAGAAAAACGAAAGCGTAAATATGATACGGGTGAAATGAACTCAAGTCTCTAATTTACGCCTATCTATTTGTGAAGAGCGTAACACACACACACACACACACACACACACACACACACACACACGCACACACACACACACGCACACACACACACACACACACGTAGATACAAGCGTATTAATATATAGATACTATTTATTAGCAGACAATACAAGTTCAAATGGAAGATGACAATGAAACGTAGGTAATTTGATAAATACAATAACTTATCTGAATGTGATACTGTGCCCTAGACACATAGCAGAAATCTGCATGACATTTTGTGTTTTATTTTACTCAAAATTTGAAAGGTTATCATCTTATTTCCTGGAAGATTGGACGTCTTGGACCATTGTTGTTTAATGAATTAACAGATATTAAGATCTTAGTTTTATTGGGTTAATAAAACTAAGATCTTGATGATGTCTGTTAATTCATTAAGCAAAGGATATCAGTAACTTACCTTGTGGCACTTGCCGAGGAGACTGACTTGACGGTTAATATTTTAATAATTTTTCGTGGCGTCCCCAAAGTTGTGCTGGCAAGGTCGCCAGAAAATATTGGGACGAGTGGATGAATGAACGCATTGAGATGAATGATGTGTGAACTAGCAGGTGTGTGGGGGTGAGCATGATTTATACATAGCATTCTCGTAATCCACTATACCCAGTTGTTGGTTGCTTACATGCTCCCATGGTTGGTCTTTCTCCCTCTTAACAATTTAGATAGGAAAAAAAATCAAGTACTGAATAACAAGATGAGACATTACGATAGTAAACATAGTCTCTGGAATATATACCCGAAAGTCAAAATATTGCATTTTCTGAAGCCTGCTTCGCTTTGAAAAGTAACTTGGTACTGTGTATTTGATACCATTCATCTTTCGAGCCTGGTAGATGAAAGGCTATATCTTCTATAGAGTTTTGAACCTGTCGTGCATCAGCTATTTTGCATATATATATTTTTTGCTGAGTTTGCTCGTAGCAGTTGAAACTTAACGCTGATCAGAGGCCAAAACATTGTCAATTCATATTACGGCCAAATTTTGATCCCAATGGTTCAACTAACTGCTGGTATCCAGGATACAATAAGCGCTGAACATATCCAGTGAATTCTTATGATTGAACTATAAGCGTTTTCTTGCTGCTGCTTGACTTTCAACATTTCAAAGCTTGTATTGGCGCTTTTACTTGCAGGAGAGAAATTTTGGGCCCGCAAACAACTCTCGCCACTTTGATTTTTGCAGTGAAACCCGCACCGCAAGCAAGGACTACAAAAAGTCTCCTTACGGATTCTTTACCGTCATTTTAGTTTTAGTTCTATAAGTAATTCCATAAATACATAGTGTCTTGACCATAGATATACGATCAAGCTGACTCGTACAATGCTCTCTTTTCTTACCAATATCGGTACCACAAGTAAGAAGAATGAGCGGCTTCACCCCCAAAACTTTGCCGTAATTTTATGACGGCGCGGACTACTGGTTCCAACACTAACATAGAATAATTACATACTGGTGAGGGCTTTCTTTGTGCTCCGCGTTTATTATGACATTTGTGTGCAAGGAAGCGTAGACCTGTTGCTGTTCTGCATCTTCTACTAACTGAGTTCTTCAAGATTTACTATTACTACTATCCTCCACCAAGGAAGTTAAGTTTTCGTCGAGTTTGTCTATCTGTCTATCTATATGTACGTGCGTTTGTTTGTCATCTAGATAACTCAAAAAGTTATTGACGGATCTTTACAAAATTTACAGGGATTGTTGGGAACATTAAAAGTAATAGATGATTAACTTTTGGTGAAGATCCGTTCCTTTGTTTGTTTGTTTGTTCCTGCCTATTTTTCTTAGCATCATAAATCAAAAAGGTATCTACGGATATTTGTGAGATTTACACGAGTCATTTGTTACATTACGAAGAGTAAATGAGCAAACGTTTTTGCGATGGTCGGTTTGTTTTTTAGTTGTTTGTCGCTGTGTTTCTTTTTTTGCTTGTTATTAAAATAGCCAAAAAGTTATAAATAAATCTTTATGAGATATACAGGAGTTGTTATTAATGTTGAAAGATATAAATGAGTAATTCTTGGTGAAAATCGGATGGGCTGTTCGTATGTTTGACTAATGTTTTTTATCAGCTTAACTTAATGAGTTATGAACGAATTTTCAGCAAAATTACAGAAGCTGTTACTACTGTCGAAAGACACAAATGATTAGATTTTGGCGTAGATAGAAAAGTAATCATGGTTTTAGAACCAATTTGAATTTTTCATTACGGTTGCCTAGCTTGGCGGAGGTATGCGCTCTCAGAGTGCTCTAGTTTTTTATACTAGATTGAATATGCACTAGCCCAAATTATCAGAGGTCGGCGTTCGAGCAGCGGTGGGTGAGGATTGTTCATGTGGGCTAGGAATTACATGGTTGGAATAACCTCTAGCAGTTGTGTCTATTGTTTACTGCTTTTTTAGCTTTCTCTGTAGCTTCACGTAGACTTGGCTAATTTACCTAAGCTTTTCATCTCTGTTTTCTTATTGTACATTTTTTTAAGCCTTTTACGGTACGAATTAATGATGCATTAGGTACTCGAGGTACAGTAGGACCATACGAGAAGCCTGATGCTGTATGAATGACTGAGTTTGAGGATGAAAATTGATTGATACCACTGTTATTGGTACAAGCCCATTTGCCAGGCTAGTTATGATAATATTGTATCGGTACTCCCCCATTCTGACATTCGTGAAAAGTATTTTTTTTTAATCACACAGTACAATGGTTAGCTCGAGGCACTGGCAAAGTCTCTGGAGGATTGCAGTAAATTGTTCTTACTCTCTTTTTCTGCTACCTTTATTTTTGTGTAAGAGAGTTAATTGCTTAATACGAATCATGTCTACAGGTGTAGGCTGAGTGTACCTATCTCATCATCATCTTTCTTTCCATTGCTAAATTGCATATAAATGGTTTCATGCTTCCATATATTTTGTATTTTGTACAAAATAACAAAACCTTGGGTATTCCATAAATATTGTATTTCATAGAATTAGCATGCAAAATATGAAAGTGGAAATCAGGAGAAGCGTTTCAACTGAAGTGAGAAATACGGCGCGTAGTTCCTCCGAGCCATGAGATGAGAAACTCACGAAAGAAAGCAATATATAACAAATGAACAAAACTCTCAAATGATGATGGAAGAAATAAAAGTTTTATGCCCTCACTGTCGTGAACTTTGATTTCTTACTGCCCTGAGGGGGAGGTTTTTGTGAATTTTATCTAGTGCGATATTTTTGAACTTAGAAGGCAGAATAAAATTAGTGAACTTAGAAGGCAGAATAAGAGTCTTAAAATACACATTCCCATTAAAAATGGACCCTAACGTGTTGGGGATTTAAACGCAGTTTTATATTTAGAGTAATGCGGAGTAATGAGATTTGGGAATAAATAAGTGCTTCAAGTACTGACAGGGCAGAAATTTGAATTTTAATCTTCGGTGACAATACTCTAGGAGATTACGAATGTTAGGTTAAAAATATGTTGAAAAACTCTACTTCTGAACCACAAATTAAAGCATTTCATGACCGTGGAATGTCATGGCTTCATAGCCATTAACCCGTATCTCGTTGCTAACCTGTTTGGACTTCACGAGCTGATTTATGGTGTGTTAGGCAAGATGATGTGTAGATTTATGGTGTGTTAGGCAAGATGATGTGTAGATTTGTTAGATAAGGTACGGCAGGCTAAACGAAGTGCGTTAGGGCAGACGACGACAATGAGGTTAATCGAGGTGCTATAGTTTTGCTGTGTGTGTTAGGTTTGATAAATGGCATTATGAGGTGCGTTAGGTTAGACGAGGACAATAAATTTCTGGTATTGCAAAGGTCTGGAAAATGTGCTGGAGAATTGTTTCCATCTGTGGTGACTTGTTCCAAACGAGCAACTTGTAGAAAGTTTTCTGATTTTTGTTCTTTAGCTTACATGCTCATCAGCAATTTTCAATCATTTTTGTTATACGCTCAAAAATTAAGGACTGTGTTAAGCAATCTATTATGTCGCTTATATTATCTGACGATGGCGCGTTTTAGATACATTGCTCCAACTCGAAACATCTGATCTAACAGTCATATGACATTCTGAACCTGTCGGTGTTTCCAATTAGCTAATCGATTGATATAGTGTTGCTCTGTGACGGTATTTCTTGAGGGCTGTTGAGGTTCAGGGCAAGGTGTGACCCGCAGCAGCTCATTTTCGCTGACATGTGATTAGTCTATGAACGGCTTCTCATTTGTTATACACCCTGGAAGGCCGAGAAGTACATAAGGGACACTTTATACACAAGTGACACAGGTACGTAACTGTGTTTTAGCATGTGTTTTAGAATGAATTAGCTGCTTGTGGTGTGCAATGAGGAGCTTTACTGTGTGATTACGCGAAGTCCATGTGCAGCTTCTAATTTGCTGCATTTTCTTTACGTACGTAAGTTACGTTTTGTATATGAGGCATATGAGGAATATTTCTCTTTGGTGATAACGTTAAGCAAACTGTTTACTAGTATTAGCACAAGAACACCTTCACTATGAGGAGAAAAGCATGTATCGCTCTATCTATCTACGTTAAATAATATGTTTTAAGTAAGTTGAGATGAGTTACGTAAAACGATGTGTGTTAGGTTAGATGAGGGGCGTTAGGTTAGATGAATTGTATTAACTTAGATGAGATGCACTACGATAGACGAGAAGCATGCATTTGAGACGAAGTGCGATAGGTTAAACGAAGAGCATGAGGCTAAATGAGGTGCGTTAAGTAATATCAGGAGCGCTAGTCTAGACGAGGTGCATTAGGTTAGACAAGGTGCGTTAGGTTGCATGAAGTGTGTTAGGTTAGATTAGGTACATTAGCTTACCCGAGGTATATTAAGCTAGACGAAGTGCAATATGATGGATGAGTAGCATTAGGATAGGCGAGGTGCATTAAGTTATATGTGGAGCATAAGGTTAGACAAGGTGCGCTAGGTTAGACGACATGCGTATGGGTGAACAAATATACTATATGATTGTATACCTTAAGCTGCTCGTTTTTCTTAACTGAAAAATGTTAGCAAACGGGGGATTTCTATCGGTCCGCTAGCTATAACAGTGCTTGGCAATAATACTATCACTCTCACTATTAATGTTATTATGATTTTGAAAACAGCTCCAAGGCACATGCCCCCCCCCCCTCCGCGCTCCAGATGCGGGCGGCGCCGCTCGCTCTGAAAATTTCGCTCAAGAATTTCTTTGAAGCCGCGACTCAATTGCGCTTTTGCCGGTGCAAGCGTTGCGTGGCGGCCTGCACCAGCCTTTGTGGGGAGTATACGTCTGCAGCTACTGCTACACTACACCAGCCTGTGCAGCCTGCTGCTACACTGCACCAGCCTGTGTAGCCTGCTGCTTGTCTGCACCAATCAAGCAGTCTAGCTTGCTGACACACTGAACCAGCTAGTGAAGTCCGCTGCTGCAGTGCACTAGCTTGTGTAGTCTTCTGCTACACTCAACCAGCCTGTGTAGCCTGCTGATACATTGCACCCGCCAGTGTAGCCACTGCTACACTGCACCAGCCTGTGTAGCCGCTGCTAAATTGCACCAGCCTGTTTAACCGCTACTACACTGTACCAGCCTGTGCAGCAGCTGCTACACTGCACCAACCTGTGGAGTCTGCTGCTACACTCCACCAGCCTGTGTAGCCTGCTGATACATTGCACCCGCCAGTGTAGCCTCTGCTACACTGCACCAGCCTTTGTAGCCGCTGCTAGACTGCACCAGCCTGTTTAACCGCTACTACACTGTACCAGTCTGTGTAGCAGCTGCTACACTGCACCAGCTAGTGTAGCCGCTGCTACACTGCACCAGCTAGTGTAGCCGCTGCTGCACCGCTCCACTGAGCAGCGCGGCGGCAGCTGTCACCGGACTCGCCGGCGCTCCTTTCAGTTCCTCCGAAAAAGAAGAGGAGGAAAAAAAGGCAAAAGTCCAATAATGAGCCGTCGAAGCGGCTATCTGCTGCGGTAATGAGCCACTTTAGGTGTTTGTGCCTGAAGTGACGGCGCCGGTCCTGCTCCCGGCCTTTAACGAACNAAAAAACCATTAACAGCCGACTTAAAAGCCTGCAGGCCAACACGACCAAAAGCCGATGCAGGCAACAAATTCCATACTTTAGCCGACCAGGGCACGAAGCACCGACAGAAATGATTAGTTCGACATCTGACAGCCTCGAAAGTGAAAGAGTGCGCTCCGCACGCAGCACGAGCATAAGGTTAGACAAGGTGCGTTAGGTTAGACGACATGCGAATGGGTGAACAAATATACTTTATTATTGTATACCTTAAGCTGCTCGTTTTTCTTAACTGAAAAATATTAGGAAACGTGGGATTTCTATCGGCCCGCTAGCTATAACAGTGCTTGGCAATAATACTGTCACTCTCACTATTAATGTTATTATGATGTTGAAAACAGCTCCAAGGCACATGCCCCCCCCCCCCTACGCGCTCCAGATGCGGGCGGCGCCGCTCGCTCTGAAAATTTCGCTCAAGAATTTCTTTGAAGCCGCGACTCAATTGCGCTTTTGCCGGTGCGAGCGTTGCGTGGCAGCCTGCACCAGCCTTTGTGGGGAGTATACGTCTGCAGCTACTGCTACACTACACCAGCCTGTGTAGCCTGCTGCCACACTGCACCAGCCTGTGTAGCTTGCTGCTTGCCTGCACCAATCAGGCAGTCTAGCTTGCTGACACACTGAACCAGCTAGTGAAGTCCGCTGCTGCACTGCACTAGCTTGTGTAGTCTGCTGCTACACTCAACCAGCCTGTGTAGCCTGCTGATACATTGCACCCGCCAGTGTAGCCACTGCTACACTGCACCAGCCTGTGCAGCCTGCTGCTACACTACACCAGCCTGTGCAGCCTGCTGCTACACTGCACCAGTCTGTGTAGCCTGCTGATACATTGCACCAGCCTGTTTAACTGCTACTACACTGTACCAGCCTGTGTAGCCACTGCTACATTGCACCAGCCTGTGTAGCAGCTGCTACATTGCACCAGCCTGTTTAACCGCTACTACACTGTACCAGCCTGTGTAGCAGCTGCTACATTGCACCAGCCTGTTTAACCGCTACTACACTGTACCAGCCTGTGTAGCAGCTGCTGCTACACTTTACCAGTCTGTGTAGCAGCTGCTACACTGCACCAGCTAGTGTAACCGCTGCTACATTACACCAGCCTGTTTAACCGCTACTACACTGTACCAGCCTGTTTAGCAGCTGCTGCTACACTTTACCAACCTGTGTAGCAGCTGCTACACTGCACCAGCTAGTGTAGCCGCTGCTGCACCGCTCCACCGAGCAGCGCGGCGGCAGCTGTCACCGGACTCGCCGGCGCTCCTTTCAGTTCCTCCGAAAAAAAAGAGGAGGAAAAAAAGGCAAAAGTCCAATAATGAGCCGTCGAAGCGGCTATCTGCTGCGGTAATGAGCCACTTTAGGTGTTTGTGCCTGAAGTGACGGCGCCGGTCCTGCTCCCGGCCTTTAACGAACATTTAAAAGCTTAAAAACAATCGTAAACAAACTTGTATGCATGTCGCTATAGTGGCAGGCGAGTTTATTTCCAGCAGTTGCATTTAACGTGTCCTGTGGGTGTGTGCAGAGATTGGGTAGTTCGCATAGTGGAAGTCTGCCTACTGCTTAAAGTTTCTTAGTGTTTATGTATTTCCCTGCGCCGCCACTACACAATTCACACAATTTGTAACCTCATATTGACGAAGCGACCCTCCCTTGTTCGATAAGTATTTCTAATTTATTACCTCCGCCAAGGAGGTTACCTTCTTGTTCCGTTCAATTGTTCGTCTATCTATTTTTGTCTGTCATCAAGATAATTAAAAATTTCTAGAAGGATCATTATGAAATTTACGGGGACTGGTAGGCATGTTAGGAGTAGCAGACGATGAAGTTTTGGTGACGATTCTTTTAATCTTTGGTGCGTTTATGTGGCTGGTTCTTTTCTCCGGGCAACGTAACACAAAAAGTTATAGATGGACTTTCACGAAATGTACATGAACTGTTTGAAATGGCGCGAAAAGCAAGTGACCAAATTTTTGTGATGATTTGTTGGTCCTTTTGATCGTTTCTGTCTCTGTTTGATTATATTTTGTCAACAACATAGCCCCAGAATGTAATGAACGGATCCTCATGAAACTTATAGGAGTTATTAAAAACGTCGAAAGATACAAATTACTAAATTTTTGTGATGATCGGTTTTTCTGATTATAGTTTTGACTGCTGTTTGTCGAACTTTTGTCAGAAAAATGTCCTAAAAGGGAATGAACGCATCCATATGAAATTTGCAGGAATTGTGAGAAATGTTGAAACCCAAAAGTGACACAATTTTTTTGATGCTCAGTTCTTCCGTGTGCGTTTTTGTCTGAAGTTTGTCTTCGTGTTTGTCAGGATATAGCTAACTCAAAAAGTTATGGAATGATCTTGAAAACGATTACAGAAGCTGTTATTAATGTCAAGAGACACAGAGGTAAAATTTTAGTGGTGATAGCCGGTATAAGGACATATTTTCGTTAACAATACTCTCAGAGTCTTCTCTAGTTTATGTATCATTTGTGAAGTCATCTTAATAGGTAAAACGCACAACGAATTTCTGCAAGAGAATAATGGCAACAGAGACGTTGCAATGTAAGAAAAGTTTTGAATAGTCTTTTTGATAGCTCCATGATTTTGAGCTAATGGCAATAGCTCATACAGGGTCGGGGCGTAAGTCCCGCCTGCTCTGTGGGAATGGGACTGTTGGTCCGTCTACTGCCAGCTATCTATTCTGTTTTAACTTGTCACCCCACGTAAGTGTGCAGCCACTGGGCCTGCAGGGTTAACAACTGCCGTGTTGCTGCACCGACTGCCACGGTACGCCCTGGGGCATTACGTACACAACTAGAGCACTCTGAGAGCGCATACCTCGGCCAACCAAGGCAAACTTAATGAAAAATTCAAATTGGTTCTGAAACCATGATTTTCCTTGAATCAACTCCAATGTTAAACATCTGTTCCTCCTAATATACTTAACAATCTCTGTAAATTTCATTAAAATCCATCAATATCTTTTTGAGTTATGTTGTTAACAGACAGACAGAGAGAACAACAGACAGACAAAGAGGGTAACAGACAAAGAGAATAACAGGCAGACCAAGACGACGAAAACATAACCTCAGTGCAAAGGTAACTAAGTACGTCTGAAGTAGATCAGGAAGGTGATTCTTCAGGCACTGTAACGTGAGTATGGCAGCCAGGGAATGGCCGCAGAACTGTCAACGGTTCTGACGGCTCTCTTCCAGCGAAGGATCTTGCATTAATTCGTGTCTCCAGTGAACTGTGGTCATGATCAATGCTGATTATTACTTCCGCCAAGGAGGTAATATTTTTGTCCAGCACTGACATAAGCATTGGAGAAACTCGACACAGAAGCGGATGGTGAACGGCTCACTTCTTCGCAGCCCACCAGCTCCTCCGCAGCTCCCACTGAGTCTTTGTCTGTCTCCCTGTCGCCAAGATAACTCAAAAAAGTTATGTGTGGATCACTACGAACTTACAGTGATTCTTGGGTATGTAAGAGCAACAGATTATTAACATTTGGTGAAGATCCGTTCAACCGTTTGTTTGTTTGTTTTTCTACAGCACCTTTTATTTTTCTTGGTGGCGTAATTCAAAAAGTTATTGTTGGATCTTTATGAAATTTGTAGGATTGTTAGAAATGTTTAATGACACAAGTGATCAAATTTTGGTGATGTTCGATTCGGTTGTTTGTGTGTTTGACTAATGTTTCTCTAAGTGTATGTTAGAACATAACTGAAAAAGTTACTGACAGATCGTTGAGACAATTACAGAAGCTGTTATTACTAGGGCCCGGATTTATTGCAGTTTCCGGTGATAGTGCAATAACTAAAATAAGTGCAATAACTGCAATGAGAGCTATAAATGCAACGTGTTTGGCCGTTTTCACATGTCAGTCATTGTAACGCGTTCAGTCAAACTGATGGACAGCTGCAGCAGCAGCAGCAGCAGCAAACGCGGTAGAATGAAGAATGTCCCTTTTTTTAACGCGCTGCGTCGTACGAGTTCATTAAGTAGAACTTATAAATGCTAAATTTCTCCTCTGCAGCGTTTGCAGATCATGGACAAGTCGAAAAATGTTTTCATCTTCCCTTTAATTATCAGAATCACTGTACAGTTGTCCCGTTTAAGAGAAAAAACTAGAAAACCTCAAAATGTTATAAGAACACGGACGCCATCTTTGATTTGGTAGTCTAACTGATTGCTCTGCGCTGAATCCTCTTCTGTCGGTTTATCAGGCTATAACTGTTTTTTAAATAAGCTATTCCATTCAAAATCATTTTATAGGATTATGGGATAAGAATGTGACTTCAAACCGACGCAAGGTATAAGCAAAAATGTAAAGAAACTATATTATAACTGAACGGGCAGCGTCATTCATATGAATGAAGCAGACTTCTACGTGTAGACAGAGATAAAAAAAAAAGTTGATGCACAGCTCGTGTTCAGTTTTGTGCTTGAACGCGCTACGATGAGGGACGTGTGAACTCACGGCACTTATTATCACTGCCACGTGTCACATTTCAAACGCCACTCAAGCCATTTTTAAACTCATTTCTGACATATTGCCCAGTTTTGCTCAGAAAAAAATTACGGTTTGCCTAATTTTAGATTTACAGAAAGCCTTCGATACCGTTGATAAGGATATTTTGTTGACGAAATTGTATCACTATGGCATAAGAGGAGCTCTGAATAGACTTATCTGTAGTTATCTTATTTTAAATCGCCAGCAGTATGTGGTCATCGGGGAGCATCGGTCGCAAGTTCGGAATGTGACCGTAGGTGTACCTCAGGGATCTGTACTCGGACCTCTTTTGTTCAATATATTTATTAACGACATAGTTTTAGTTCATAATGCCGAGACAGTCCTATTTGCAGATGACACTGTTGTTTACGTCAATGGTACTTCTCAGGTGGGTGCTGTTGCCAAAATTGAAGAACTAATAGAAAACATTAGAAATTGGTTGAATAATAAAAGGCTTACAGCAAATGCTAATAAAACCAAACTTATGTGCTTTAGCCCCATAAAATATAATGATCTTCCTCCGGTACACTTCAACAATATTCAATTAGAATGGGTTACAACAATCAAAATACCTTGGAGTTATAATAGATAGCAAACTGAAATTTTCACAGCACGTGTCTGAACTTTGTCACAGACTCAGTAAAGCAAAGGGAGCCATTTATTCAGCCTCAAAGTTCTTATTGCAAACCGCTCTGTTAACTTTATGTTACTCATTACTCTATTCTCAGATGACTTACGGCATTATCACATGCGGTGGGGTACCGAACAGCACCATTAAACGTATAATAGTATTGATGAATGATGTACTGAGGATTATCCTTCACGTGAAAAAAAATTATAATGGTGTTCCCCAAATGTCAAGAGAAGAGACGTAAAGAAGGCTAACTCTCCTAAAACTTAGAGATATTTATAAGTATTTTCCCATCAAGTTCTTGCGAATGTCCATCTCTGGTGAAAGCCAATTTTTGACTCCCACTACAGACCGCTTCTTCCTGATGACCGTTACAATATTAGGAACAATAGATTCAACTTACCAGTTGTTAGATTGGAAATAGAGAAGCAGTTTGTTGTATTTCAAAGCATACAGGCGTATAACCAACTTCCTAACACACTATTTGAGCCCATGTCCCATCAATGTTTTAAAATTAGGTATAGATATGACTGTGTAAATCACTACAATAATTGACATTTTTTGACGTATGCCTCATAAGCAATTTTTGCTTTTAATAGACTTGTTCTCATTTTAATTTTTGCTAGCATCATGTCCAATGTTTCTTAAATGTTATTTTGAGAGCAATAAAGTGGAAAAAGTGTATTATTCCATATACCGTATTTGCTGGGGTAAAAATATAAGGGAGTTGCAAATCTGACTATTAAATTTTTATGACCTTTTTCATTCCAGGAAAACATCATGGGAACAGGTAAAGCGGGATATTTGCAAGAATCATTCTCGTCATTGGGAAGAATTGTCAATTAGCATAAGCGCAATGCATACCTACTGAAATTGGTATTTTTAACTGAAATAGGTGTCCGTTGATCTACTGGCATGCTATTCCATTTGCTATCCGACTTTTTTTTGGTCCTTTCAGTTCTTGCTGTATTGCCATTTTGTTGTTTCCTATTTCTTCCTCTCCTATTGCTTAGGTGCAATATGGGCAATTTTTAGGTGCAATATGAGCAAAATTTAGGTGCAATAGGAGCAAATTTTAGGTGCAGTAAGAGCAAGATTTAGGTGCAATAAGAGCAAGTTTTAGGTGCAATAGGAGCAATTTTTAGGAGCTATAACTGCAATATTTTAAGCGCAATAAATCCGGGCTCTAGTTATTAATTTCAAGAGGCCGAAACGACCAAATTTTGGTGATGCACAAAGGAAATCCTAATTTCAGGGCCAATTTGAATGATTCGTTAACATTGCCTCTCTTAGCAGAGTTATGAGTTCTTAGAGTGCTCTAGTTATTAATGAACTTCATGACAATCTTAGTTATTATTACCAGTGTTGCCTTACTTGGCCAGTCATCGGCTGTCGGCTCAAGCATCACAGAGTTTGCATTATTAAAGGAATAAACTACTCGGTTGAGACTTTGGCATTAGTATGCGTTGGAGAGCTTTGTGTACAACTGTTGGCTTCCTCTGTACTGTAGGCACTCTCCAAATTTTTCTTTGTCCCACTTGCCTTCGCAATGCACTCCCCAATGGAAGATTGCCATCCGCAATATCCAAGTTGTGATACTGAAACTGAAATCTATATTTTTTATTCACCGTTTCGATCAACTAGTATTGAAAGTCTGAAGCTAAAGCTCTTTCTTCAGCAAAACTCTCCCCTAAATTTTTTTCGAAATATTCGATGAAGACAAAATACACCTTTGAACAGAGCGCCCCGACATAACCATTGGAGATACTAGACACTGAAGTGGCTGGTACCCACCTCAACCCATTAATGCCCAAAGATATGCACGTACATTCAGCGTCCTATATGTAGGACGATGAGCACAAATGGGTCAAGAACGGTTCACTTCGCAGCCCACCAGCTCCTCAGCAGGTCCCACTGAAGGGCCACAAACTTAATGACATGCTCTGTCTTTTAGTGGAGACAGTTTTTCCCTTTTCGGCACGTCGCTCGCCTTTTCCAAGTGGAGAAGAAGCCCTCACAGAGAAGCAGCTTTCCGAGAACAGTTAGAGCCAATTAGAAGACAATTATTGAGGCAGAGGGCAAGTGCAATAAAATTTGGTGGGTCGAACTGCTCTAACTTTGGCGGTTAGAGAAAATGTCGACCGCAGTGATGTTCTTGGGCCTGCTTTGATTGTTTCTTTGTAGCTGCTGAAAGGGAAACTTGCGTGAAGTGCTAACTGGGGTGTGGAGTATTGGGGAGAGAAAACTTATGTTAAGTGCTAACTGG
>LQNS02276482.1:2092480-2109604 GCA_001587735.2 Parhyale hawaiensis | reverse complement strand
TATAAAACTGGCATCCATGCAAAATTTCTGAACTGACCTTGTCAATGCGCAGTGAGGAGTCGCTTGGCTCCAATGACGTCACAGCCGCTGCTGTATAGAAAACGTCTTATTAGTGAGAGAAAACATTTTAGGGCAAACTTACAACGAATTACTTTCTAATTTCTTTTTAAATAATTCTAGAACGAAATAGTCTTATACCTGACACATATGCATCAATAATTGTTAAAATACGTGGACATAAAGATGGAATTGAATCTAAAGATGCATGAAAATTACAGTATCAAAGTTAACAAAATTAGACATCCGAGTTTAAATTAAGAATTACGACATATGTAAACTGACCAAATTAAGGGATTTACCTGTATTTGGAGCTTACCCTGAGGCAAATATAGAAGTAAGAAATGAAAATTTTTTGCTCTTAGACAGAAATCACCGCATGGATCTAAAAACTATAACAGAATTACTTCGGTACTGGCGTTACCTCAGATGCAGCGTCAAAGTTTTGATTGTTAAAACATGCGCGTTGTTTCTCGCTCTGGAAATTTAGACAACATATTTTGTCAGTTCTAGTATTTTGCTTAAGATTGAACTATACTGCCGCTGAGCTCAAGTGACTACAGTGAGAGTGTCCTCTATCACCGTCTTTTATAACCTTACAGGATAGCAAGAGCAGAGTTTTTGTACCGAAAGGGTTAAAAGCAAGAAAAAGAAAGAATGAGTGTCTTGAAAGGGATTGCTCATCATAGCATCAAGAGAAATACGTGTTCAAGAAACTTGTAGGCTGCTGCTTCAATTTTGGATTTCTGTCGAGTTTATCCTCATGCAGTGTGAGCGTTATGACAAATTTATATAGAAATTTCAATATAAATCTGCTTCTTTAGATAAAAGCCCCTCTTTCAGTCAAACTGAATTAAAATATTAAACATAAGTGTTATATATTTGCCTGTATTCGCTTCTTTCCATCTCTGAAGTTCGCCTCACTGTCATTACTGAAGAAATGAAAAGTTCTCTTATACAATGAAAGACGGTCGAGCGGTTGCTCCACTTTTTCTAGGCCTCAAAAGGTAAAAATTTAAAGAACGCAGTCAGACGTCTACACTTCGGAGCAGAGTGTTCGACGACTGCAGCAGGGGGAAAAAGGTGCAAGCAGCATGAGTGCGTATATACAGCGTTGGTGCAGCTGCATGCTAGCTTCGACTGCTCTAGGTTCCAGGAAAGACCCAGCACCCTGACTGAGCGCGCAGATAGGTAGGATGTTCAGGTGAGGTTTACGTTGTTTACTTAGCTAACAAAGAGTTCATAACTTGGAGCCTGCTACGGTCGCCTTCTTTGTGTAGTATCTTTATTCTGCCCACTAATAGATGTCTCGTAAGGGCAGGGCCGTGGTTATTGGAAGTATGGGACTTCAGAGCTCCTGCTGCAAAATGCATAGCTAACCTTCTTAATTGCGTATGGATCTGATTGCCCATTTTCCTTAGTTACAGACAAGCTCGCCACTCTGTCCTTCGGTCTCATCTTCTTCCCTCATCTGCTTTACTCTTCGTTATCCCTCTCTGTGTCGCGCACAACTCTCAGCCTCTCTAGTTCCCCTCAGCTTCTCTGGCTCCCCTCAGCCTTTTTGGCTCCCCTCAGCCTTTTTGGCTCCCCTCAGCCTTTTTGGCTCCCCTCAGCCTTTTTGGCTCCCCTCAGCCTTTTTGGCTCCCCTCAGCCTTTTTGGCTCCCCTCAGCCTTTTCGGCTCCCCTCAGCTTTTCTGGCTCCCCTCAGCTTCTCTTGCTCCCCTCAGCCTCTCTGTCTCCCCTAAGTCTCTCTGGCTCCTCTCAGCCTCTCTGGCTCCCTTCAGCCTCTCTGGCTCCCCTAAGTCTCTGGCTCCTGTCAGCTTCTCTGGCTCCCCTCAGCTTCTCTGGCTCCCCTCAGCCTCTCTGGCTTCCCTCAGACTCTCTGTCTTCCCTCAGCCTCTCTGGTTCCCCTCAGTCTCTGTGGCTCCCCTCAGCCTCTCTGGCTCCCCTCAGCCTCTCTGGCTCCTCTCAGCCTCCCTGGCTTCCATCAGCATTCTTGGCTTCCCCTCCCCTCCCTTCTATCAGACTCCCACACTACCCTCAGCATCACTTCCCTCAGCCTCCCTTCCTCCCCTCAGCATTCCTGGCTTCCCTCAGCATCACTCCCTCCTCTCAGTCTCTCTGACTGCCCTAAGCCTCCCTCGCTCCCCTCAGCATCCTTTGCTTCCCTCAGCCTCTGCCTGACTGCGCTTGTCGACAAGCGACGCTGCATTAATTGCTTTGCATTCTGTGTGCGTGAATATGCGTGGCCGTGTACATGTTCGTGTGTGTCTGTGTGAGTGTGTCTGCAGTAAGGATACAAGAACACACCAGCGCTGCCATGGTCTCTTTGTGCACAAGTAACACAAACCTATACAGGCTGTGTAGCAAAAGTTTATGTCTTGTGCGTGCTGTGTTTGCATGTCCTCATTCCCTCATACCCTCACTCCCGCAACCCCTCACTCCCGCATACCTTCACTCCCGCATACCCTCACTCCCGCATAAACTCACCCCCGCATACCCTCACTCCTGCATACCCTCACTCCGCACACCCTCACTCCCGCATACCCTCACTCCCGCACACTCTCACTCCGCACACCCTCACTCTCGCACACACTCACTCCCGTACACTCTCACTCTCGCACACTCTAACTCCCGCACACTCTCACCCCTGCATACCCTCACTCCCGAACACTCTCACTCCCGCATACCCTCAATCCCGCATACCCTCACCCCACCTACCCTCACTCCCGCATACCTTCACTCCCGCATACCCTCACCCCACATACCCTCACTCCCGCATACCCTCACCCCACAAACCCTCACTCCCACATACCCTCACTCCCGCATACCCTCACCCCACATACCCTCACTCCCGCATACCCTCACCCCACATACCCTCACTCCCGCATACCCTCACCCCACATACCCTCACTCCCTCATACCTCACTCCCGCATACCCTCACTCACGCATACCCTCACTCCCGCATACCCTCACTCCCGCATACCCTCAATCCCGCATACCCTTACTCCCGCACTCCTTCACCCCTGCACACCTTCACTCCCGCATACCCTTACTCCCGCATACCCTAACCCCCACATACCCTCACTCCCGCACACCCTCACTCCAGCATACCCTTGTGGTGGCGCAAGTCTATCACCTTTGCATTGCGCAAAAGCTCTCGCAATTGTCATTGGAGAGAGCCGCACCTTGGTCGCGTAAGGTATAAATAGAGCACGCACCAAGCATCCTGAGCTCAATACCGTTATGTGATCTCTGGTAGCAACACTATAACCATTACGCCAGCTGTATAGTACCCATACCAGTGACGGTGCAATCTAATATATCCAATAGTGAATATCCTCCAGGGTCTCTCAGTGTCTCCTTACCCTTCAGTAATGCTAAACGTCTGGCAGAGGGAACCATACTCCTTGAAAAAGATCCATAAACCTTTGCGCACCAACGTGGCAAACCCATAGTCCATACGACGCAAGGGCATAATGGTGGCCAGGTATGTGACTGTCGTCTCTTTGTTCCAGCAATGCTCGAAATATCTTTTGGGGGAGAGAGTGAAGGAGTCAATAGCAAGATAACAACTCAATCGTGAACCTGTGAAACATGCAGTGAAACGAACTGTAGCAGTGATTTGGTGGACAATTCTTCAAGTGCTACTCATTATTGCAGTGCCAGTCAACTCTGACGTAATCGTATTCGTTATCTACAACGAGTCAACGATTAAACGTGCCATAAGTGAGGCCGTAACCTTCTACGTAACTCATCATTTAAGTCGCTCTCTGCGCAAGAAGTTCCTCCAGCGAGTAAGCCGCCATTTTGGATGTGACGCCACACCCTGTACCAACCGCATACCTACAAGCGATGAGGTGGACGTCAAAACCCCAAGACGCATCTGAAGCTTTTGCACCATGAAAGGAACCAAAGTTAAGTAGCCCCACTACTGGATGTTTATGCTAACAACAACAGTTTATCTAGTACTTGCAGGGAGCGCCGAAGGTAATAGAGTCGCAACGTACGACCGGAAACAGTCACGTGACGAGCCGCACCTCAATGATTGATACGTCATAGGAGAGCACTCAGTAGTGTTTACGCTCTTGTTCCGCTTGTGTTACAATTGTTATCCTAAATTATCGTGCCTACTAATTGTAAGTAAAACAACTGCACAATCTTCTAGAAGAGTAACATTTTAATTTCAGTGTCAAGTACTGACAGAACTATAAACCTGTAGCAATTAATAAGCAAAGAAACACTATAATTATTGAAAGCCAGTCGCCTTATTGAACCCAGTCGCTAGAAGTTGATGTGCTAAGCCAACTTGTTGCTGTAAACCTGGTAAGCAGAGTAGTGCCGATTGCAATTATACTGTGTTCAGTACCAATAGTCATTAATAAAACTAGGATGCTAGTAATTGAATTATTATATTGATGTAACCGAATGTGACAGTTGTGTACGATGTTCGAACCGTATACATCTAACTAATGTGGGAAACTACATCATACATATAAATGCTAGCATTGAAAGGATTGAAGTAGTAATAAGTGCTGGAATAAATCATCTGGATGTGAAATCGCCATAATTAACATTACCAAAGTGTTTGTTGGAATCAAATGAATGAGTCGTCTAGCGACGGAGAAGTTATACGTAGTGCTAAAATGATTAAGCGTACTGGACGTGTATCAGGAACCAGGTATACCCTGTCTCACAACATATCAACTATGGCAGTTCAAAATCCCAGTAATTCGGGTCCATGTACCAGTGCGCAGGTTACCACCAGCCCCATCATCACTACTTTAGCGACCGCATCTAGTGCAGGTGTTGTGAGCTTGTGGACAGTAAGAAATAAAACGCACGGTAAGGCTGATAGTAAAGCATTAAAAGTGATCAGAAGGACCATTGATCATTGCACTGAAGTGTAAACATCATACCCATACATTTTAAAATCATACATTCATTATCATTTATTTAGTGTACTAATAGAATTCTTCCTTCAACTTTACAATTTTCGTGCAGGCGAGATAGTAAACTCTGGCGAGTCAATCCCGTAGAGTATTTGTCTGTGTTGTGTTCTTCTCGTTGTTACATTTTTGTAATCCTTGTAATATGTGTATTAGACATAATCATGTTGTTAACGACACAAACACTTTGGCGTCCGTGAGACAACCAAGCCATTTCACATGAAATTGCTAGGTAGGAAACGAAACTGCTCAGGCAGAGGAAGCTACAGGGTCAACATCTGTTCAAACCACCAAGACAGTCCCTACTGTTGTAAACGCAGGTCCTAGGATGACTCTTGTAGCAAACCAAACCCCGCAAGTGTTCAATTTACCCGCCAATTATCCACTATACATAACTTGTAACACTGAAGCCTTGACACGAAAGGTGATCCAACGATACGTGATGAATAATCCTAGGATTCGTAACCGTTTCCTTGAACTCCTAGATCTTTCTAGAGCGGAAAAACAAACTCGCTTGGAACAGGTCAAGCAAGGGAACACACAAACATTACATGTATGTACAATTGTACTAGTTGAAACTGTTGAATGTTGCCACGCGCCAACGCAATTGAATTCAATCGATTCTGTTAGTATTAATTTGCATATAATACATAGCAATTACATAAAATACATGTATTGTCGTATTGTCAATTTGAATTAGCTAATATCGCTCATCCATAATTGCATTGTGTGCTTATAGAAACAAAAATCGAAAATGTGTTACAACTTGCTCAGTATTAGTAATGATATTGTAGTTAAAGTGAGATATCACATTAAAAATATATATATATATCTTCATTGTTACGCGATTGTGATGTGTTCATAATTGAAACTGTCATGCTTATCCAGTCGTAAAGTATGTCAATGCTTCTTATTAATTTGTTGAGTAATTCAACGAATGTATTTTTTTAATGTGATTGCGCACCAACGTGGCAAAACGATAGCCCATACGGCGCAAGGATACCCTCACTCCTGTACACCCTCACCCCTGCACACCCTCACCGCCGAAAACCGCCTCTCCTGTGTTACGACGTGATGAAAAAATATGCATTTACAACGTCATCGGAGCCGAGCGACCTTCACAAATAAATATTAAATATGAAAAATAAGTTAAATACGGAAAAAGGATCAATTACGCGAAATAACAAAACTGATATATAAAATAGTCTATTAAACTGAAGCTATGACATGCAAGGTTTGCCACGGATGTTGAATGAAACACAGTATGCAACTACATAATTTATTATTTATCGAGAGCCGGAGCATTTGCAAGTTAGGGACGACATTAACGAATTGCTAATACGGAAATTGTGAGAATATACCAGGAATGTAGGATTCATCCATTTGGCAACAAAATAAGAGTGGGAGCGTGTGCTACAATAAAAACAGGGAAATTATTCTCGAGTATGAACGTGATAATTAAACTTAAACCATACGCAGTACACTCTCACGAGACGCTGATATAGGATGTCCATTGTTAGAAGTATTTATTACTATAATAACTGTCGTGAAAAAACACCAGCAACAACAAACAGCGCCCCATCCACCTATAATTGGAAATGCAGCATTTTGTACCATAGAGGATTTAGGAGGCTCTGGTACATCGTGACTCCTGCATACCCTCACTCCCGAGAACCATCACCTTCGCACGCCCTCACTTCTGCACACCCTCACTTCCGATAGCCATCACTTCCGCACACCCTCACTCCCGAAGGCCATCACTTCCCCTCACCTTCACTCCCGAAGGCCATCACTTCCCCTCACCCTCACTCCCGAAGGCTATCACCTCCGCACTCCCTCACTCCCACAAGCCGCCAGCGTGGTTCCCTCGGCCGTCGCTGGCGCTGGCATCTCATTACCATTTCCGGTCCGTCGGCGGCTTAATTGGGAGGTCTTTTGATGTCTTCAGTGTCATTACCGACAGCTGTCGGCCGACTGCACGCCTCATACCGACAGCTGTCGACCGAATGCACGCCTCATACCGACAGCTGTTGACCGACTGCACGCCTCATACCGACAGCTGTCGACCGACTGCACGCCTCATACCGATAAATGTTGACCAACTGCACGCCTCACAACGACAACTGTCGGTCGACTGCCTGCCTCATAACGACAGCTGTCGGACGACTGTACGCCTCATGGCAAGTATCGGGCTACTGCATGCCTTATAACGACAACTGTCGCGCGACTGCATGACTCATAACGGTCACTGTCGGGCGAATGCATGCCTCATACTAACAGCTGTCGGGCGACTGCACGCCTCATACCGGTGACTGCACGCCTCATACCGGTGACTGCACGCCTCATACCGACAGCTGTCGGGCGACTGCACGTCTCATACAGACAAAGCAATCAATAATTGCATGTAGAAAAGTGAAAAGAAAAGTCAGGACTACAAAAAGGTCAAAGATGTTTCCATTGCCTCTATAGCAAAACGCAAGTTTAAGGCATTCTATGAGTAGGCTTATGTAAATGATAGACGATTCACTAAAGAAACCACAGGTCCACTCAAAAAATCCAATAGTGAAATCATCAATGATCTTAGAGATAAAGATACTATCCTGTACGAATATTTCATTTCACCAGGTAATTACTGTCAAAAATGCTGCGAATGTTTGAGAACTAGCACCAATGGTAGTAGCTCCATAAGATACATGGGTCTTTACGGAGCATGACGTCCTTCAAGAACTGATCCACTAGAATGTGTATAAACCCACTAGCCAGATAACTTTTCTTCCCATGTCCTAAGGGAAATGGTTACCGTCATCGCAGCGCCTCTGCTCGAAATATCCAATCGCTCTCTACGCGAGCGAGAAGTTCCGTAAGGTTGGAAAATCACAAATGTGACGCCAATTCATAAGAATTGGGATAAGAAAAGCCCCAACAACTATCGTCCAACCAGCCCTACCTCAATTTTCAGCAAAAATATCGAACGTCTTCTAGAGAAGCGCACCACTTCCTGTCTTACGATGCACCAGCTCATTTCTAACAGTAAGAACGGCTTCCGGGATAGGAGAAGCTGCTTAACTGACTTACTTTTCTTCTCTTTGAAAAATACGAAAATCAGACACGGAAAAAAGGAGTCTACCTTGTTCACTTCGACTTCCAGAAAGCGTTTGGCTATGTCCTATTATTGGTTAATGAAAAAGTTGGAGACCCACGATATCCAAGGAGAGCATTTACGTTTGATCCGAGCATGACTCACTGGTCGGCAACAGTGAGCGAAAATCTTAGGAATAACGAGCGACTGGACGCCCTTCTTATCTATTGTTTCATAAGGTCGTGTGCTAGGCTGACTCTTGTTCATAATTTACATCAATGATCTTGATTTCAACATGTGCAGTAAAATCAGTAAATTTGGCAGATGGAACTAAGCTATGTCACAGTGCCGTGCCAGACAATGATAGACTCAAGGTCCAACAAGACCTTGATCTCCTCCTGGAATGGATGGCAACGTGGTAGATTAATTTCAATGATGCCAAATGTTCAGTCATGCACATTAGACCAGAAAACGCCATGGTCTGACTGAATATTAACGGTACTGAATCAGCAGCCGTAACCCAACGACGTGACCTGGGAATAATTAATGCAAAGCAGCTACAGCACAATTAACAAGTTGGCAAGAGTGTCGAAATGACAAGTAGAGTACTCAGATTCATTACCACCAATTCGGAGTGCAAATCGAAGGACATAATTATTGCTTTGCACAAACGCTAGTGCGCCCCCATTTAGGAATTGCTATTCAAGTCTGGTTGCCACATTAGTGCAACGATATCGAAAAAAAATGGAGAGAATCTAACAGAGAGTAACAAAATTGATGTCTCACCTGGGAAACATGTCATAAGAATGGCGCCTACAGGAAGTCGGACTCATATCTCTCAAGTAAAGACGACTCATGGGGGAACTAATTGAAACATTTATATTCTTGAATGGATTCAACGACGTATCGTGGCGCAGCGGGACTCTATGGCAAACAAGTCGACGATCATCTACGAACCAACGATAAATATTCAAACGTAAATATCTAAGGACTAATCTGAGCCGGTAGTTTTTCTCGTAATCCACAGTGAATAGTTGAAATGGACTCACCACCGAAGCTGTCGGTGTAGAGACATTCAAAGTGTTTACAAACTATCGTGGTAAACAATGGTAGCGACATTCTCCACAGCTATGAACTGCTCTTCAGGAGTCACCAACACTTAACGACCAAAGCTTCAGAGGCCACCGTAAACCTTGATCTACCGTGCCCCAAGTGCCTGGGGGTCGGAGCAGGACCTGACAGTGCCAGGGGGTGGGACAAGACCTGACAGTGGCAGGGTGTTGGACAAGACCTGACAGTGCCAGGGGTTGGAGAAGACCTGTCAGTGCCAGGGGTCGGAATAGGACCTGACAGTGCCAGGGATCCATACCAGTGTATAGCAGTGCCAGAACGCTATGGCAGCAGCTGGCAGAATCAAGTTTCAGCCCGAGTAAGATGCAAGATCAGGGAGCGCCTCACTTCCCGCGAGCCCCCGAAGCCCCCAGGCAGCCAGGCAGGCATCTAATTTGGGGAGATTAATTTCACGCACGATCAGCTCATCACCGCCGCCTTCGATACCCGCCAGCGCCACTCTCCACTTTCCTCACATTATGCAGACGCCGCCGCTCAGCAAGGTTCTCCGCATTGTGTAGACTTCTCCGCCTGAGGGAAGTGTGCGACAACGTTATAGGGGGCGAGCTCGCATGATAATGAAATGAGAGAGCACGCTTCGTTCCGTTAGCGCGCGCGTTCATATGCCCGTGCAAGAAGTTCAACAGCACAAAGCACTCACAGTTCCTTTTCATTTTAATCCTAAGAGACATCTGTGGTGTCACAAGTGATGCTCGCTAAATAAAGCGATTTGACGGCTAACATCTTGTTAACTTCTTCGGTAGACGCACAGTTGTGCTTACTAGGCTCAAGAAAACATTTGGAAAATTAGCTGAGAGAACTCATTCATTTATCTGACTATCGTGCGGATCCGCCTTCAGCTCTATTGTTATTTAAACTTCGCGCCGGGGCATAAAAGGACAGGCCTAAACTAAATGAAGCAAAAGGCAACACCAACACGGCCAAGGCGCTGCTAACAAGAAACCATAAAATATTCACAGCCGACATGAACGTTTACAGATCATCGCGGACACGACAGCGAATTCAATACCAGTACCGCTCCGGGCAGGAAACACCGACCGAACTGACGAGTTTGGCACCTAACGATTTCCAAAGTAAAGGGATGAGCTACAGGCGCAACTAGCGGGTTTCGTCTAAAGATTCTAGACACAGGAACAGAGAATTGTAGCCTATGGCCCTCATTGAATATCTAATAGAATACGCAGAGGCAAGCAACTTTCCGCCTATTTGATTAGTCTACCAAAGTATTCTGGCCCCACAGCCGACAGGCAGTCAACAAGTCTGTTCAGCAGACGAAAATTCCAAGCGGCAGCAGACGAAAATTTCAAGCTGCAGCCGAACCCCAGACAGGGAACAAAACTCTAACAAAGGAAACAAAAAAGCATAGTAACAGCTGCGGCCTACTTCACTGCCACCAAAAGCAGCGCGGACCTTAAACAGGATCCTAACCTTACTAAAAGGACATGAGACCAGACGCCTAATGTGCGCCTCAAATGGCAGCTTCTCTTCAAAGCAGACACCAAGAATCTCTAGGGAGCTTGGCCCCTGCAGAATGGTGCCACCTATCTCGGTGAGAGATGTAGAGGTAACCGAGTACAAGACCGACTGACAGTCCTAGGCTTAGTTGTACCTGCATTCAAATTCATACTCCGTGAGGAACACCATGCAATGTTGTTGTTCGTTGCCATCGTCAGGGTCCACCTGTGCCAACATGGGGAGGAGGCTCCGAAGGGGGCCTGTGCGGAGGGGGGAGATAGTCAAAAGGAGGCACAGAAGCGAGGAAACGTGCGGCCTCAAGCGGGGTCCAGCCAGAGACTGCTCGCCGAGGGATCAATGGGGTGACTAGAACACGAGAAGAGCTGACGAACAGACTGTTCGCTCAGTCCGCAGAGTCGACGGGAGGGATCGTCGATCCGTCCCACTCGGAACTTATAGTCCGCTAAAAAGGCCGAGCAGTGGCCAAAGCGTAGCTGGGAGAGGGTAGATCGGAAATATCTGGGGAGTAGAGACTCCTCGACACAGAGAGGAGGGCATTGGTAGCCCAAAACCATGCTGGGGAATGTGTAGCTGATGCAGCTACAGCAGCAGATGTGTGTAATGAGCTCAGGGCACAGTGGTATTGCTCGGGAGTGAGAAACCCATCTGTAAGAAGGGGAGCAATGTCTTCTTCAAACTTTGATTGAAGGATGTGTCGAATACGGCGAGGGCCAGATGGGGCCCTGGAGAGCCCCAGTTCCGTGGGCAGGATGCTGTACACGCGAAGCACTGAAGAGATACTGTTTTGACAGCAGCCCCAGATTGTCGCTAATTGGTAGGGTTGAAGTTTTATGGTGCAGAAGATGCGCCAAAGCCATGCGGTTGATCCATTGACTATGCGCAGAGCTGCATTCTGAACCAACTGCAGCTTACTCATGGCGGTTCTAGAGACATTAGGAAACTAAACCGGGGCAACGTAAAGCATGACGCTTCTGATGAGGGCCCGATAGGTCAGTAATAGAGTCTCTTTCTGTCTTCCCCATCTTGCGCAGGCCAGCGCGGCGAGAATCTGCAAGCGGGAGCAGCATCTATTGCAAATATAATTCGCGTGAGCAGCAAAAGTAAGGTGTGGGTCAAACACCACGCCCAAGATTTTGGGGTTGCGCTCCAGGGTGAGGTCCGACGCACCCATCTTTATTGCTGGGTTCATCCGGGATTGATGGAAGTATGACGTAAACCGTGTGGATTGGGTCTTAGAGTGAGACACGGTCAAGGCTCTCTCTCCGGCCTAGGCCTCGATTGCCGAAGCATGATGTGACAGGCAAGTCGCTGCCCTTGGGATGCTAGTATCCGAGGATTGGACGGTAAGGTTGTCAGCTTACGACGAGGTGACGTCACCAGCCTGGGGAAAGTCGCTGACGTAGCAATTAAAAAGGAGCTGTGAGATCACCGAGCCCTGTCAGACTCCCGCGTGCATGGGGAGGAAAGGCAACTTTTTGCCCCCCCCCCATAGGCAGGAGGCGCGGCACTCACGTAGGTACGCAAGGATCCACCTAATGAGGTTATTAGGTAGGCCTCAGGGCAATCAAGCTGCAACAAGTATCTGTTTAAAAATCGGGTAACATCCTTGCTCTAGCCAGGGGCCAGAATCGCTGATAATCAGGTGAAATCGTCGTCGTAATTGGCCATAGTGTTCTCCAAGCTGGGAAACATATCGCTAGTGTACATTACAAGCAATAACGAGCCCAAAACGCTACCTTGAGGAATATCCGATGCCAGCTCTAGAGATGTGCTCACGCAACCATCCACTGACCCGTGCTACGTAGGTGCACTTAGAAGTAGAATCTCGAATGATGGACAACACTCCACCACCCACACCAAACGATTCCAAATGATACAATATACCTCTTTTGTTGACTCTATCAAACGCAGCACTGAAGTCCAACTGAACAAAGTGCGCTTCAAGACGGCGATCCAAAGCCGATTGGACGAGGTGTGGCACAGACAATAGAGCATTGCAGAAACCAAATTTCTTCCTATAAGGGAATTAACCCGGTGGTAGAAGTCCAGCCTTTTCAGCAACGCGACTCAATCTGCATGCCACAAATTTTTTCGGATACTATGACAAAGTTGGTGTCGAAGATCGAGGTTAGTAACTGCTATCATTTGATGAGGCAGGACCTTTAGAAATGGGGGTAATGTTTCCAATACGTCAGCAACGAAGAACACTTCCCATCCGTATCAGGTACCTGAAAATGACAGTGAGCTAAGTGCCAGAATGACAGTAAGTTTCCCATAAAATAGAGGGAAAATACCGACAGAGTCTAATCCACCATATGGATCAAACTCCATCAAGAGCGCTCGTACAATGTTGCTTCTGAACGCCAACAAGGTCAAGGTGGGCTTAGGGAATCTTGTCCAGCGGTAACGACAGTACATCCCTGCTTCGATTACCATCAAAGTGAGTTAAAAGGAGCTCCGCCTTTAAAGGGAATCGACAACCATACCGCTCCCGGAATCCACGAGGGGAGGCAGAGAAGGCTCATATATAAGACTGATTTTTCAGTTCGCTCCACCTACGATTTGGAATATATGTCCTCAGTAGAGACTCCTTGGAGAGTTGCCTGTGGTGACGCCGAGTTTTGTCTTACACACGCTATTCTTCGGCTCTGCGAAACGTATGTCTGTCACTACCTACGGTCACGCGAACGTCGCCAAGCCTGGAAAGCTCTTTGTTTAGCCTCATAAGCGAACCAGTATTGATCATCAAACCATGATTTATCACGCGATCGATACTAATGGTCCGTGTTTTAGGATAAATCTCTCCAAAGCAGATACAGTCAAATCGCTGAGCTTGGAGATAGGGTCGTCACCCGTACAAAATTCAACACCATGAAAATCCTTTTACGGTAGCAGCAATATTAGCATCTCAATTAGCCATACCCTTGACATTTGACATACACTTCCCTCCTCAACTCAGCCGCAGACACAGCCTGGTTCAACTCCAACGACAGAGCGCGAGCCCACTGAAACAATGACTTAATCAGGAACATCAGTCTTAACAAGGTCAAGACAATTCTCAGTAATATGAGTGGACTCCTGCACAAATTCCGCACAGTTGGACAAGGTGCTAAAGTCCACAGCTTCACCATGAACAACAGTTGGTGATGCTGAACCCAACTACTCATTGCCATGAGCGTTCAGATCTCTGGCAAAAAACGAACGCCAACTTGGGGACCACACGAACGATGCCATCGCGGTTGGAAGATAGTCATGAATTTTGTCATCAGTAGCAGGACCTCTATACGATGAGAACATACAAAATTATCCAATTGGCCACATTTCCTTATATAGCATGAACATTCATACTCCCGATAAGCACAGAAGCCACCACCCTTGATATAAATGACTATTCCACGAAATCCGGGTCCAGATCCAAGTGTCATGCGGAAAGAAGGCTGGAATCCTGCCAAGGCAAATTCCACGTCGTGCCTGCTACTCAACGCCAACGTGTCCGCTCAGCACAGTACATACATCAGCTTCTGGGGCACCAAGCCAAGCTCCGTGAGGTTCGCACATAGTACTCTGATGTTGCTATACCGAAGACGACACCTTCGAAATCTAGGCGATCCAGTGTTACTTTCAACGTCTCACACAGATGAAGGAGAGAAAGAGGATGAAAGGAAATAAATGCAAATCCAATAAACATGTAAGAAGCAGAGACAGAAGTAAGTGTTCATTCGATAGAGCTGCCATGCCGAGCAAGGCTCATTCGTACTCTTCAAGCTCACCTGACTGTTGGTGACGACAGTAGAAGAGAACATGTGCATGCATCCACAAACCTCTTATTGCCCTGCTACTCAACGCGTGGCTTAGTACAAATAAAGGAGGAAAATGGAAGGATCTCAATTGTGTCATCGGATAAGAAGAGGAGCTGACTGTGGAATGCCTGGCATACGGCCATGGCGACAGCTAGTTAATCTTCTATCCAGCTTCCGCTGACTCAAAAGTGTTCATCAGCCTTCCATGTGCATTTCATCACATGAGGGTTTCCAGAACCCCAATCTTCAAGAGGCTCAAAGAAGTGGCCGGTGGCCAAGGAGAAGGATTCAAGTTCAGTCGCTGAGTACCACGATGTGTAACTATCTTGCTACCGTCACAAGCCGCTAATAGAAGTAGTACCAGCAGGTAGTGATGAAATGCCTAAGTCTACAGCTCTAGCTAGGAAGTTTGGTCCATAAAGGCAGATTCCCATAACAGTTAAGTGAATGTGTCTCTTCCCATAGAATCCGAATGCGGTGCATTAACCGTCTGCTCAAATGGTCCGAATATGCAAGACTTCCGAATTTATTATTCACTCTCAGGTACAAGTGATAGCTCGCTGAAACATTGCCACTGACACTTGCTTAACAAACTAACTTGACCGCTGACATCTGAACAAATATTCAGGCAGGCCCTCAATTGAGTTCATCATGGCACAACAAAGCTTTCGGACCCTGAGTTGAGAGAACACGTTTGTTTTACTGTCCTGTGAACTCGCCTCGAAAATCTTATGCAAACCCGGCATAAACTCTTTCAGTAGATGTCACGAGCATCACGATGCAAAAGAGCTCTTGCTGCCGCAGTATTCCCCATCAATACAATCACGATAATGCTGCCGCCAGACTGCACACTGTGCACATAACCAAAGACATGCAGCAATGGTCCCGAGGTCCATGAGGTGTGTCATTACTTTGCCCTGAACACAGCAGGGCTCCGGTGACTGTATGCAATGCACAATATTCGTGTGCTCAGGTCACTGAATGCAACCAAAACATCGGCCCCTCGCTCCGATCTACAACAATAACATTTGCATAAGAACAGCAGACGCTCGCACAAGTCACTCATATTTATTTCTGCCTCCGATATGTGCCACTTTTGTTTCGGCCAAAGATTCTGTTTTTTTTTTTTTTGGGCGCTGGAAGCGAAGAAGTTCCGACACTCGGCGCAGATTGCTGCTGCCAACATATCAACGCGGCTGATAAGTTTCTCTTTTTTTTATCTTGCTCGTAAGAAAGAATTGCACTCAAGTGCTCTGGGGAAAGAGGGACTCGCTACCGAGCTTTCTACCTCCTTCATGATAAGAAGAATTCATACCAGAGTCATTTCTTTAATGAATGGAAGGAAGAAAAAATTGTGGAAATGCGATACGTTTTGAGGCAGACGCAAGTCCTTGGGGGTCTGCTGGCATCGTAAGTTCATGAGAAGAACTTGCCGTTACTCCTTTGGTCTCTCCCTAATATATTCAATGCGCCCTGATGTCATCTACCTAATGTCAAAGTGTAGATTTATAAGAATTTCTTCTGCAAACGTAAAAGTGATACGCGTTACCACACCCTAGCAACAGTTTTGGTCGTTCAAGACGCAGTTTTATTAATTTAACTTTTGGGGCGGTCCAGAAAATTGAAAAGGTAGGATTGTCCTTGATTATAGTAAATGTTACTGTTGCAATATGAAGATGGGCATAGCATAAAGACCAGATGCTGCACATTTGGGTGGAGCGTGTTTCAACTTTTTTGTTTTCCTTACCGGCTAGTCTGGGAAAGTTACCAAATGGGGAGAAAACTTGGGTTAAATGCACCATTTCCCAGAAGCATATCATCTACCGCCCCAAGACCCTTGGAGTTGGAAAAAAGTGCCTTTGGGGCGTAAATTTTTTATTTCTTTAATTCACTAAACAGTAGCTATGCACCAGAGATACACGCAGGCAAAGTTTTAGGCAGCCAGTGCAACGTTAGGTGGGTAGAAAAGTGAGATGAGAGAGGCCGGGCTCCTGATAAGAGCAGATATGAGGCACGGCCTCCTCCATCCCCCGTTCCACCAATTTAGCGTTGCACTGGCTGCCTAAAACTTTGCCTGTGTGTTTCTCTGATGTATAGCTATTGTTTAGTGTATAAAAAATGATTATTTTTTCCCCCAACACGAGCACTTTTTTGCAACTTCAATGGTCTTGGGGCTGTAGAAGATATCCTTCTAGTAAAAATATTTTAAATATATTTCTTTCTCCTCATTTGGCAACTTTTCTAAGCTAGTCGCTAGGGAAAATAAAAAAAAGTTGTAAAATGCTCCACCCTACTGCACATGCGACGGGAGGGCAGTGCCTGGCAAGGAGACAAGCAAAATACGTAGAGTGTTCTGTCGAGTTAGATGTTAGTATTAATGAACTTATATTTGTGTTATTCACAGCTGAGCGCCGCCCAGTAAATTACTTTTATCTTCTCGCTACTTCTCTAGAGCTTTCTAGATGCTTTACGGCAGGTGACCCTAACCCAGTGGTCGCAGGCTTTACGGCCGGTGACGCTAACCCAGTGGTCGCAGGCTTTACGGCCGGTGACGCTAACCCAGTGGTCGCAAGCTTTACGGCCGGTGACGCTAACCCAGTGGTCGCAAGCTTTGCGGCCGGTGACGCTAAC
>LQNS02276482.1:1989142-2000039 GCA_001587735.2 Parhyale hawaiensis | reverse complement strand
TGGGAGTCATGGCGAGCAGACTGGGACTGCGCCGGTAATGGGAGTCATGGTGAGCAGACTGGGACTGTGCCGGTAATGGGAGTCATGGTGAGCAGACTGGGACTGTGCCGGTAATGGGAGTCATGGTGAGCAGACTGGGACTGCGCCGGTAATGGGAGTCATGGTGAGCAGACTGGGACTGCGCCGGTAATGGGAGTCATGGTGAGCAGACTGGGACTGTGCCGTTAATGGGAGACATGGTAAGAGCAGAAGCGGATCCGGGGACCATATCGATATGGGAAGCTTTAACGGAGTCATAACCGCCGCTGCAATTCCAATCGACGAGATGGCGGCGAAATGTTCCTCTCGGAGAGGCGCGTTTCGTCGCTGCATATGAGCTGCACTGCGAGTTGAAAGCTAACAGCTGCCAGCTATTGCTTTGAGAGCTTCTGGAACTCTGCAGCGTTATATGGGCAGCTGCAGGCAGGTGAGGGTCCTGACTGCAAAGTGAACGTCGACTTCTGCTAATGCTAACCCATCCTTATCGCTGTAGTCGAACTGAGTAGCTTTTGGAACCCAGGACTAGAAGCGGCATGTTTGGAGGTGTGTTACTTCTTCGTGCAACGCTGTGTGTTACTGAAGGGCCCTAAGAGCTGCAATCCTAGGGATAACTGACTTTCCTGGCCGCTTTCACTCCCGGTTAGCTCTATTTTGTGTGGCGTATGCATAGTGTTTTGCTTCTGCTGACTCTGAACGTATGACGAGTGCTAGTTGCAACACAGAGGGTAACAGGAGCCGCAGTGCGGAGGCAGTAGGCACTTGTCCTTGCTGCAGTTATCGCGCAGTGTTTCGCCTAACCTGTAACTTTTCTTGTACATATTACTCACCCACCCGCATGTTCATCATAATTAATTAGTGCACTTCGCCGTTAAAAATAACGGAGAATAAGTTACGATGATACTGCTTTGTTCATCAATTGCGTTACTAATTTTCTTACCAAAAAACTGACCTCTTATAACGGAACATAAGAAATGAGTATTCTCGCCTTCACTCTTGCTGAGCAGCTTAATTTTTCCTTACATTTAGTGACGTGAGAGATATTCATCCCGTTCCAGCAGGCAAACAAGCATCATTCCCGTACATTCCAGCAAGACAGCAAATGGGAATGAAACGATATATAAACAACCAGACAAATGCCCGTTGGTTTTTATCATACTTCAAAGGACAGGTAAATCCAAATGGCGCAGTAAGCAATCGCAGGACGTCCGAAATTCTGCTAAGAACTACTAAAAAATCGCTTATCGTGAAGTTATTTGCCTGATATAAAAAATTCAGATAAATTCCAAACTTTCATTGGTTCCAAACTTTGGAGGATGTGAGCCCAACACTACATTAACCCATTGTGATTTTTTTTCCTTAGAAATTCCTGTCAATTTGGAACTATTTTTGTATGAAGATATGTCCCATGCCGATGTAAAAATAAGCCAATAAATGCATTTGAAAGTTATATTAAATTAATACCATACAAATAGAAGAGAGCATGCCAGTTAACCTGAAAATATGTGTCCAAATGATGATTATTTGCTTCAAAGGATTTGACACTATATTGGATTATAAATACACAGAAATGGGCTTGTATGCATTCATTATGTAAAGCTGTTGTTGCTAGAAAATTTACTTTTTGCATTCAAAAAGGTTATATGACGTGCAGCAGCTAAACAATTCTCACCGCCACTTTCATCTGCCGCATCACCACTATCGAGTTTGTCTTCAGTAAATGGTGCATGTATTAGTTTCTTTTGTGTCTACACGTTCTGCTTCGGATTCATCATCAGTTACGTCCGTGTTACCTGACTATCACTCGCTTTCGTCATAATATTTGTGGTAAGCATAAAAAAAGTGAACTGTCATAACACGAGCGTAAGCGCGGGACAAACTTCTGTCACGACGCTGGTCGCGAGACGTTTCAGTAGAAGGCACCTTTATTGCGGGCGAAAACGTAGGCGGATATACGATTAAATCAGATGAACGGGGATTTTCGGTTGCATGCTTTCTAAACAATAAATAAAACTGGATATGAACGGATACACGGTATATGGGATAATTGAAAAATACTGGGTAATTGGCATATAGATACTTCCGGGTTAATCATTTAATGGGTTACGTTTTAACTGAATTCCGAGTACCACAGAATGAGTAGTAGCAGGCGGGAAGGGCATATATGGCGACAATTTAGAAAGATTACTTTTTAACCGTGTGGTAACTAGTCTCCTACTAGAAACATGCGGGTGACTATTATTTGTGTTAGCAGAGGTTTTCAAAATATGTATTAAAAGTTTGGCTTGCGTATTTGCTGCAGATATGCGTATACAGTATCCAAACAGATAGTAAATCAAGACTAAGCTAAGGAGCTCATGAGTATATACATAGCTCCTTCCTTCTGAACAAGGAAACTCGAAGCTGTCTGCAACGCGTGAATAATAATCTAGCACTTTATTCCAAAAAGTGACCCTTATAGTCAACAGAACACAACGCTGTGGTCAAACTTATACTTGGAGCAACGAGTTCAGATGTTATTATGCATAATAGAAACGCCTGCATTTTATAATTAGTATTAGGTGTCACTTACAACACGCCTCCTTGCTCAGAAAATTCTGCCTTCTGACAAAATAAAACATAATGATTACTGACACACTGGAAGTATAGGTGGGATTTATTGCCTTGGACTCGAGTTACCTCAGCTGGAAGCTTCATAGCATTATGCAAATGAAAAGCACTATAAATACGTAAATTTACGTCACTCATACTGACTAAAAGTGCCAGACAAACGAGCTGTTAGCGGTTACGCGCAATGCGGAGATAACGCGCTTTTAGCTTCATCCGCTGGTGTCAGAATGCAGTATCAATTGTGTGCCAAATGGAGGCGTGCATTACGCCACCTGAACCTCTTCCGAAAAAATTCCAAGGCCTTTTCCAAAGTTTCTCTTCCGAAAAATTTCCAAGGCATTTTCCAAAGCATATTTACAATAGCCGAGAAGAGTGAAACTAAGTCAATTTTCAAAGACGCAAGCAACAAGCTATGAACGCTAAAACTTGTATGTTATCAAAAAAATATTTACTGTACGTCCGGCCTTGTAGTGAAGTTTATATATGTAGAGAAAGCAAATGTGAAAACAGATTATAACGAGAATGAATGTAGCCACTCGTTCCTAAATTGAAGAGCGCCTTCGTTATATTGGCCCTGGTGCTTGTGGACCTCAGTTTTGCCAAAGAAAGAAACTACAAACACTTCAAAAATTTATTTGCGAACATAGGGAACATTAAGCACTACTGCTAACGGTGACAGAGGGAACATGGGACAGAGAGAATTAAAGCATTACGACAAGATGCCGATACAATTCCGGAGCGGTGAATGGTAAAAGTACTATAACCTCAAATTCGAGTAGACTTTTTGCTTTGCCACCGCAAGGAGATAAGATTTTCTTTAGAGTTCGGTGGAAATACAAAGACAGATGAAGATTACCTTGCACCAATAATTATTATTATTCCAACTCTATTTCTTCCTCTTACAAAACAGCTTTTCGGTTGAGCGAAGAATTCACCTACTATGATATCGTGACGTTTCGTTGACTCGGAGGTGAATTTTATATCATGAATGATCCTTGCCAGCGTGATAAATGAAAATAATTTTTTTTGCATGCAAGGGAGGGATATGGATGCCCTACTGAGCAGAAGTTTATCCAGGCAGCTCATTTTTTACTTTCCTTACTGTATCCTGCATATGAAGTAAAAGTCTAGAGAGAACCACACGCTGCTCCGTACTTGTCGTTATCCCCGCATGTCCGCTGCCGACGCACTGCCACCAGAACGCTGCACTTGCAGTGTAACCTTCGTAAGCAAATTAGTAACGAAAGTGTATGACCAACGACGAAGTACCACCACAAAGTAGTTACCGTCATTTAACAGCCACATACACTAGAACGTGTAATAATATTACACTCATACCGCAGCTACCCCTAAAATAAGTCATCCCACAGCTGTACGTCCTGGCCCACAATAACTCTCTGCCCTCCAACTTTCAGATTAAATCGAACAAAATTTTACTGCTCCGGCCAGGCTATCGTCCGCGAGTTCGTAACGCTGAGCTCAACTTCTAGGAGCTTTGCGGATCATCTGTAGCGGACGGAATCATGTCGCGCCGTCGCCATTATCAACAAGTCGGCCGCATAAAAGAATTTTCTGGAAGCAGTGGACAAGTTTCAGGCTCTAAATGGAGTTTGCGCTCTCTTAGCTGAACAGTTTTGCGTCTGTTCGACATGCTGGGAAAGTTTCCTGGTGCCGAGTGAGCGCTTCCACTTGGGCAGAAGTTTCGTTATCTTTCCGAGGAGAATATGTTTGAGATAAAAATTTCGGTGCTGGGGCGCAGCTCGAAAGTTTTTGGTGCCATTGCGAGGACTAGCTTTCGGAAACGAGATTTTATGATTCTGGAGATGCGGTAGTGACAGTGTATGCGCTTTGATGGGACATGCTGGCTGCCGGTGAGATATAGACGGGCTACAGGCAGTAAAAGTCGTAAGTACAATAAACCTAATTAAATATCGTATGGTAACTAGAGCACTCTGAGAGCCCATACCTACGCCAAGCAAAGGAAAGTTGACGGAAATTTGAAATTGGTTCAGAAATTATAATTTCCTCTTCATTTGCCCCAAAATCTGATCATTTGTGCCTTTTGGCAGCAATAAATGGTTTCATAAAAATCTGCTCAAAACTGTGGAGTTATTTTGTTAACAAACATAAAATCAAATACAGAGACAAACAAGCAAACAAACCAAAAAATAGTCTCAAAATTAGTCAATTACTCTTCGTGGTATACCTAACAACTCATGTGAATTTCACAAAATTCTGCACATTACTTCTCGAGTTATGCCATTAGGAAAAGAGAGTCAGACAAACAAAAGGCTGAAAGGAGCTTCAACCAAAAGTAAATCATCTGTTCCTCCTAACATACCTAGCAATCCCTATAAATTTGGTAAAGATCTGTTCATAACTTTTTGAGTTATCTTGGTCACAGACAAAGAGACAGATAGACAAACTCGACGAAAACAAAACGTCTTTAATTGGCGGATGTAAATGGCAATTGGAAGTGAGCCCCGGGCGGAAAAAAGCCCCGGTTGGAAAAAAGACCCAGTAGAACAAAGCCACCCGGGAAAAAAGGCCCTCTTTCTCCTGAAGCCATATTTGAGAGCTCTATTCATTTATTTGAATACAGCATATTTAGGTAAACTAAAATATATTGGGCTAAGGTAAATTTGACCTAGCATTTGCAAGTGGGAACGTGGGTTGCAAGAACCCCTGAAATAGGTAATGTGAGGTGAAGTTAGATTTAGCTAGGTGAGCTTATGTAAGGTGAAGTTGTGCTGGTTAAGGTAGGGTTCGCTGAGTATAGGTTAGGTAAGATCAGGTTAAGTGAGATCAGCTTAGGTTAGGTGAGGATCGTTTGCATTAGTGAGGACTGCGAGGTTGGGTTCGGCTATACCTATGTATAAGAGCCCAATTTTTACATTTTGAACTTGTTTTAAGTCCAAAAATCAGGTATCTCAAGACATCCTTATCCAAAAAGCTGTAGCGTAACGGGAGAACTCACAGGCTATACTAGCATCAAAAAGTGACGTCATTAATCACGTCGACATCGAAGAACGCGCCGGCTAAGCAGCCTATGAGTATTCTAATAAATTTCGCCTGAAACATCGTCACCAAGTGTGAATTTTATCCTTTGAGCAAATAAATAAATAAATAAATAAAAGAAGAGAATATATACATATTGAACAAGAAACATTTATTAATAAAATCTGCAGTGAAGGCTGGTGGAAACTTTCACAGCACTAGAGGCAAAATCTAGTCTCTTATGCCCCCCTGATTCATCTTCTATGAAGTGAAGCCTCATTCATACTTCGTATTTAATTACAGTGCTCATTACAAAACATATTTAAACATATCGCTGCGATTGTTGGACCTGAATTCATTCAATCTCCCGCTCCTGATTGGCCAGCAGCTACTTGAGTTACACCCATGCACAAAGCACAGTAAGATGATTGTCGTCAATTTAGTACAGAAAGTATGCGCAATAAATAATCACATGGTTTGTTAAGATAAAATCTCGAGAAAGGGACTCTGGGGTGAAACGACGTTGATTGCCTCCAAAATTATGGAAAATCGTAGACGTAGGTCGACGACAAATTTTCATGCATATATATTTGATAGTGAACACTTGGAACGATCGGAGCACAGACAGTCAACACGTTAAAGAATCGCCTGGACAAGTACTGGAAGCAGCACCCCCCCCCCCCTCTTTCAAATAAATCCTCCGGAGCACGCTATTCGGATTTTTTTTCTGCTTCATTTCCCAGTGGAGGCTTTGTTCCATTTTCCTCCATAATGAATCTTAGGCAACACACATGCAACCAATCAGTCTGCTGCAAGCCCTCAAATTTGTACTGCCGTCTATTGCGCCGCAGTTTTTCGTGAGACGTTCGTGAATTCTTATATGTAATGGCATCAAGGCAATGGCTCACAGCGGGCCGGAACTTGAACTGCAGCTCCTTTTTGAGAACATTCATTTGTCCGTCTGTTGGCAACTATTTTAATCTAATTTAGACAATATATTTTCTTAACGATGCTGGACAAAGTCAATTAAATTTTGTAGTTGCTGTAAATTGGTAATTTTGCATGCGCCCCTCGGCACATCCTAAATCAACGAAAAATAAATCTAACAGCAATCGCCGCTACCAGACGTACAACAACGCTCCATGCCTTTTGGAAAGTCCAAATAATAAGTTTATTGACAATCACATTGTACAAATAATAAGAGGAAAAGACAGCAGTCAATTCTAAGACAATAAATGAACATTTGATACGAATATGTGAATGTCAAGCCTATTGGTAGCAGCGCTATTTAGGCACCAATAAAAGATAATTTAAATGACGTTCTTGAGTTGGGTCACATGCTTCTTTTTAATNNNNAACATTTGATACGAATATGTGAATGTCAAGCCTATTGGTAGCAGCGCTATTTAGGCACCAATAAAAGATAATTTAAATGACGTTCTTGAGTTGGGTCACATGCTTCTTTTTAATAAGTCGTGTAAAACATAGCAGTTAGCTAGAGTGAGAGAAGGACGACTCACTTATAATTTAAGTAAGGGGGGGGGGGGGCAGCAGCAACAGCCCACAGATATACTCTAAAAAAAATTAGGGCCGCAGCAGAAGCTAAAACCCATATTTAGCTGCTGATCCGCTAACACATTTTGTTAGGGTAGGTAGGGATGAAGTAAGCTGCCACACCCAGTGACAAGCTAGGAGGCCTACTTATCTCCAGTCACTCTCAATTCTTATACAAGGAAAATTTTTACACAATATACATATAATGAAAAAACACAGACAAAGATTAGGAAGGGAAAGATAAACTCGCCGACAAAGCCCATACACGCCGAAAATCAGGTGGCTCAATCGGCCAAGACGAACGGAAGAGCTCAGACACAGAGGAGAGCGCAGTGCGCTGACAGCCGGAGCGGAGAGGAAGGCGCGGTAGAGACGAAGAGCAAGGACCGAGTGAGGTCGCGCTGGAGTATATGTAAGGCCGGCTGCACACTAACAACTTTCGTTGCCGCTAGGAGCTTAGAGGCAACTCAACTTATCCGTGTACGTAGCTACGACACGGCTTCAGCCTGCACAAAATTTAGCTGCTTCAAAAATTTTCAAATATTTCAGTCGCTACTGCAATTTCTACACCCTAGCGAGTGGCAATGTTGACCTTTTAGCGATCGCTCTTAATTATGAGCGGTTGGTGTTTACAACGATTGGTATTTTAAGAATTACAGCACGATGTTCATAGACGTCATGCTGAAGTCACGACCACGGCTGCGCAGTCGGATAAGCTAAGTTGCGTCTAGGCTGCTAGCTACACATTTCAAAGAGGTAAAGGAAAAAGTATACGAACGATTCAGTTAATTTAGGGCAATAGAGAAAATGACGATTACAAATACTCTCGCAATTTGGTTTTGAACACCTTAAGGGCGTGCAAAGCTTTTAGTTCTGAAGGCAACTCATTCTAATATTTGATGGCTCTGTAGATAAAATCTTGCTGACATTTACTTTTGGTGTAAATGGAGATGCATAAGTTATCGGTAGTATTGAACCTAGTTTTATACCGTGGTTCATATGATGCATTTCTATTTTATTCTTTAAATACAAATGGCGTTCAGTTCAAATTATGGAATAAAGGTTAACGGTTGAGAAGTAGCAGATTATCTTTTCTATGGTTAATACGCCAGTCCGAGGTACAGTCTGGAGGGCTAGCGCTCTGTTTTGGGCAGTCTATAACTTCCTCCTGTTAACTGCGCCCGTGGCTTCCACTACTCCATACGTTAGGTGCGGGTACACGATACTGTAATACAGTTGAAGAAGTATTGACTTCTTGCTTTTCTTAATATCGAACAGAGAATGTTTTTATATCGATCGTAGAATTCAAAATCAACTCGTACCATCTTATAATCCTCAAAAAGTAAGTGCTTACGTGTAATGGAAGGAAGAATTGCGTCAGACAACCAGGGACGAGCTAGTCAGCTGGCAGAAAGTGTCCTCTCAAGCATTGGGCAGCACTTATTGTACAGTTTATAGGCTACAAAGTTTCATGAAACTGGCAAGCGAGTGAGTCACATTCAATATCGCTCTCTAGTGCTAAAGAAAAATTGGAGACAAAACCTGACAGTTCAGATTTTAACATTTCAAGCGAAGCTCGTGAATGGTCCCTGAAGCGTTTTTTTTACAATGTCCTGAGCAATATCGATCTCACATTCAATAAAAACGGGATAGTGGTCACTGACATCAAATTCTATGATTCCGCTTCTCATGTCCACTGACTTATTACACCAAAATTTATCTAAGATGCTACTAGAATTATTCATTTCTCTGGTTTGTTGAGTTACCAATGGTAAAAAGGAAAACAATCTAAAACAACTGAAAACATCCTCACTAAAGTCACCAGGACCAAGACCATCAACGTTTAAATCACAACAAAGAACTGATTATTTGGAAAGATAATAAGATGCAAGAATTTTGGTAGACAATCTAATTAAAAATTCTCGGTTTAGATCATGCCTTGGAGGACGATAGACTCCTATAATAGTTATGTGTTCCTTACTATTAATTCTGATATCAACGGGACACGCCTCTATCGCTTCTTCCTTAAAATCTAAGGAGGAGATGCGTACAGATTGAAGGAACTGACGAACATAGACGGAGATACCGCCACCACGACGGTCAGAGCGACAGCAGTGATACTCAAGTATATCCGTCTATAGGGCTAGTACGGTCTGAGGAGAACCAGGTCTCCGAAAATACAAGTACATCTGGTTCTAAACTGCTATTTCATGTTTTAGGACACCTCGGAATATCTCGAATGTGATGCATTAAAAACTATCTATATTATAATTCTGCTGAGGCTTCATCCGTTAGTTCGGCCATGTGTCTGCACGTTCAGTATTAGATGGGGGAAATTCAACTTACAGGACGTTCTGATTTTTGCTGGAAGGAAAATCAACCATAGCTGTCTTCTTTTCGCTTCTTGAAAAACAAAACAACAACAACAAAATTCACTCAATTTCGAGCAAAGACATGATCATTTCACCCGTATAATATCTACCGCTTTTCCTTTTTTTCACAACGAATTATGCGTAAGACCTCAGAATTCTAGAATCCATCTGTATCAGTTCAAGTTAACCAGATCGCAATAACTGTCGATCGGCAACGCCTCTAATTATCACAGATTAAATATTAGGTAGGTAGCTTTTATTTTTTTTATACATTTGAGAAAATATTGTTGCTGTACCATTGTAGTTACTTCATTTCGTCCTTACAGATCATTGTAATTTTAATTAGCACTGAAGATGGATTTTATATGACCCGCAACGTGTGCAACGAAAAGTACAAAAATGTTTTCTATATGAAGCTTGGTGCTTCTTTTTCTACTAAAACTACCATTCTATAAGAATCAGCAAATTTCTTATAGGGTAATACGACTATTGATAACTAGCGGGACGCATGGAATGGCGCGTAAAATTATTGTTTTCACTAACCTAAGTTTAACCTGACAGCTCTTCTAACTTAACCCATCCCGTTTAAACTTTGCCGTTACAGTCTCTTTACCTTGCGTTGCTGCACAGTTGTGCTAAGGGTTCCGGGAACGATCCCAAGGCCAAGTGAGCGATCTTTGCCACGGCGCTTGGCGCGCTGAATCAGCAAACTTGCTTGGTGGGCATAGCTATTGTGAGGCTACTTACCATAGGGTAGGGGGGTGGCGGGTCGTTGAACCTTCCGCTAAATCTGCCATAGTTCACAACAACCCATCGTCGGCTGCAGCTGGACTTACACCTTTGAGGCCAGTTGGCAGATATCTGCAGCACAAACCATTCCGTTTGGGTTTCCCAGTGGAGGATGTAGTCACAGTTGACTTATGGTCAGCTAAATAAATAAACCAACCACTACATAGGCCGCCGTCCAGATGAGCACACTGCACGTCTAGACCCAGCGGGTGACCAAGCAACGGGCTGTAAGAAAAGAACTCAGATGAAGAGAGACGTCCACGTTGGTCTTTATTTTGTTACGAGGATTCCTCACCCAGCATATCTGACAATATTTCAATGTAGTGGCTATAGATCACGGTGCTTTACATGAGTAAAATATACATCGTAGGGAATTCTGCACTACGGAGTATGTTGGAACAATGATTGGAAACTAGCTAACGTGATACCGATACATAAGAAGGGGGATAAGAAAAGCCCCAGCAACTATCGACCAATCAGTCTAACATCGGTCGTCAACAAAACCATCGAACGCCTATTGAAAAAGCGCATCACTGATC
>LQNS02276482.1:1943793-1968749 GCA_001587735.2 Parhyale hawaiensis | reverse complement strand
GTCTGGCGACAATCCGCTCATTCACATTCACAGTGATACGTTCCAGAATTTTCCAAACATATATGATTGTAAATCGTTCGAATCTGCGTTGTATTGAATACAAGTGCCGAGGCAGGACATCAGTCGAGACTGTCATATTTAAGGCCATAAGACTATCGTCTGCAGCGGCCTTTACGACAATTTGGCCAAGAGTATCACATCGATCATTGCTATTAGTAAACTAACAGTAGTATTCATAATTCATATGCAAATTATGGTAGACAATTGCTTGTCTTCGACCATGCTACTATCGAATCCTCTCTTGTGACGTCATTGCTCCAGCTGAATCCAAGGTACGTCTGACACGTACATCAGTGCCTCAACCTGTTCCGTCTCATTATTCTAGGCAAAAGTGGGATACTTCCCCTTTATTATCTGAATATACTTATTACTTGAAACACTTGCTGAAATCGAAACAATATACTTACAGCTCCTGGAGTCTGATTTTACAACTATTTTTTTCTCAGGTCACGTCGTATAAATTCGGTATATAATGAACAAAGTCCTCACAAATTGATGGTTTTCACGGGCAGTAGACAATTATTATTTCTTCTTGCTTTCTGTCTTTCTTTCACGGAACAGTTTTTACTTTATGGGTCAAAATTTCAGCATTTCAACGAAGCAGATACTTGAGCTTGAAAGACAATATCATGGCTACTGTACGCTCACATTGCATATAAGCTGACGGGAGTTGCATTCAAGTTTACTGCAGTGTTTTGCTGAAGATTTTACTTCTTCTTCTCACTATGGAAGATTCACGTTTAAGAAGAAGGAGACTGGAGAATAGCGAACGTAAAAGAAGGACGAGACTACTGTAGTCTCAAGAATAAAGGCGCACTACCAATGGAGAAAAATACCTCGTCTATGTGACGCAGTGTTAAGAAAGACATGATGCAGAAAGGCTGCAGAAGGGAATAAGAGCTGCTGATAAACGCGGGCGGGAAAATGAAGAAAAGGCAAATCAGAGAAGAGATGAACTAAGGATGAAAGCACGACAAAGGATCATTGATGAATATGAAAAAAGTAGTCAGAGAAGAGAAGATTCCTCACCGGCCTATATGAAGCAAACATATCGACTATTGCGTGAATTTTTTCACGCACGGGTCCGCTAGTTACTTATAAGAAAATCCATTCTGTTCTCTCTTAAGGCTTTCTACTCAGAAGCATGCAAATATCAAGGCTGTTTTGGAGTGATTATTGTTTTAAAATTCCGGTGGGGCGGCGCTGCGGTCGGCATTGTGCCGTGTGCGCTCTTTACCTACATCTGTTGGCAAGCCACAGGAGTCATTACGGAAATAGTTGACAGTGTATACGTTTGTGTCGGTGTATGCAAAATGGCTTCGTTGATTTAAAATCCCGCCCCTGTGAAATACGACCGGCGATTCGTATTCTTTTTGCTAAAGACGTGAAAGCGACTGAAATTTGTCCGATTAGTAAAGTTTACAGACAGCACATTATGACCGGTGGACTAGTACGAGTCCGAGAGTATCATAACTGAGGCACAATATGCTTTTTTCTGTAGAATTTTGACAGGTTTCTTCGGTATCAGATGGGGGAAATGTGGACGACACGGGTCTGACATGTCACTGAAGAAGATTGCTTTTGTTTCGTGGAATTTTCCCAGATTCCAGCCAGTTGAAGTAATTATGTAATATGAGCGCAATTGGCCTTCAAAAATGACGGCATATAATTTATGATGATACTTCAGTGCTAATCACTTTCACTACTAATGATTTTACCTCCTTACTGCCCATATTTGCTGAGAAGCGCTACTCTTCCTTACCTGCAGCGTCATGCAGGAGAAATTTTTAAGTTTCAACTCGCAGTTAAGCATCTCTGATGTAAACTTTGGCCTGGTGTGATATCATGATAACTGATTTTTTCGCTCAAGCAGAAAGCTTTCTCGCCAAAGGAAGATATCAAATGGGAAAACAATAGCCTACGAACTCTTCGGGCTCTTCCCCAGCCTGCTGTACACTGAAGAATATTTTACTTTTGTTCAGCTGACTTGAGCGGCATCTCAGAGCAGCTGATGTTTGGATGTAAGAAGAGTACAAATCAGGATGGATAACAGTACTGAGAGAAGCTACAGATATCTTTATAGCTCAAATTTCAGCTTCGGCGGAGTAAGAAGTGCATTCAACTCTTGAGCTCTCATTGTGGTGTCATTATCTGGAACCTGGGTTATTTTTCATCTATCTGGTTTCTAACAACGCAGCGGGACAGGATGGCCACTGTTTCCAAACTGGCCTAGTGTTCTCCTATCTGTTGTCTTTAAGCGTGACGGAAAATAAATAAATAATAAACAAACAAATAATTAGATTAATGCACATTGGCCTTTGTCTTGTTGTAATAAATTAATACATTTATATGACTGTCTGTATTATTCTGCTTGCGGTTTTGTACCTCCGTCCATTACGGTTTTTTGTATTAGATAGGAGGACTGCTCAGAGTTTGATTGGGAGCTTGAAACATAGCGGCGATTTCTGAGCTTCTGAAAAATTCTAGTTGATTTCAAAGTGAATGCTCAAAGTCTATTTCAAGCATATTATACCTACCGATTTTTTTCCGAGCCGCATAATACTCACTTTACTAGTGTTCATGACATTCTCAGAATGGTAAAATGCGTAGGCAAGATACGGTACGTGAACACAAAGTGAACAATTTTTGAATTGAAAGTGTAATGGTAAGTAAAATAACACATAAAAAAAGAGAGTTTCCGTACGGACAATTGGCTAAGAAAAAAAATTACTGAGTCTGCTCTATTTCGTTGCATTGCTATCGCAAAAAGTAAAACAGCAATGTACTTAGTTACCGTAGAACCTACACTGGTCACGCTGTCCTGTTAAATATCTATAACAATTACGATGAAAACATGGAAATATGTAAAATTACATAAGGGCTGATTATCAGTAAACTTCAAGAGATAGAGCTGACGAAAAGCATACCAATATGGACAGGAAGCAATGCAAAAATACCTCCCAACAGCGAGACTGCAATGGCTGTATTTATTTACAAGTATTGCTATGACGTTTATCACGATGAAAGTAAGTAGCTTGGAGATGGGCGTCTGAAGGTAGGTTGACTGAGGTGTGGCAGGGTAGACGCACTGCAATAAGTTACTCGGAGCTCAGTTGGGTTAAGTGACAGTGGTAGTTGAGAAGGCCTTTGTTAGGTTACAGAAGCTGCTTTAAATTTTAAACTAAAGTAAGTTGTAAGAGCGTAGTTTACGTCTGCTACATGTTAGAAAATAAAAACGTTAATTAAGCGGGGAATTTCCTCGGGTCCTGTTAGTTTAAAATGATGATGCATAAACATGAGACGGATCCGTCATGAGAGATGTTACTAACAAGCAATTGATTACAAATGTTACTGTAGATACGGTGTCTAATTTCAAGGTGTCTTTATTTTGCCGTGGCTTGCTATGATAACGGCCAAGACCGGGATGAAAGTTTATTCAGTGTTGAGTGCAGACTGTAACACCCCATCGCCCCTCAAATGTTGAATTGCAGCTGTATCAAGCGTTGTGGGTTTGCAATTCACTTATAATACATGTGCCATATTGGCGAAACGGAACTACACGCCTGAAGTCCTAGACAAGGCGAAGCTCAGAGGATCGGATTTTTCCACTGCACGGTGTCACGTCGAAGGCACCACAAGCTTTCGGTTCAGGTGTCGAGGCCCGTCAATAAATTTTCCGAGGCGTTCTCCTGAGATAATACGTGTCTGATATTGTTGTCCAAAGCTTACCAAGACACGGGCAGAGCTCTCATCTTTTGTAGTCCCTGTGTTGATCTTTGTATATTAGATTATCTGAAAGATACAAGCCTTTTTTAAAGGATGCAAATAGAAGAAAAATAATCATCGTTGTCAATAATTATAATCTGTGAAATAATTTTCATTACCACCAAAACACTTTGCCTGTCTCTCAGATCAGTTAAGCAAATCACTAACACACTACGTAGAATTTTCGCCGTTTTGAAAAAAATATATATTTTCCAAGTGCATTTGAAGTTCATCTTGATCATGAAATGCTTATTGTAGTAATAACTTCTATAGAGACAAGAATTATTATTATAGTGGGTTGGGTTACTAGCACCGCAGGTATAGAGACAAGAACACTTCGTGATCGAATGGGGCAAGATGAGGAGAATATTGAGGATGCCCTTTATATTCCACCCAGCGCAGAACAGAGTATCTTTCTTGCCATGGTAATTCTTTTTCGAGTTGCTAATGAGTTGCTAATTACCATCTTTTCCACTACGTTTTCGCAAACAAATCATTTTTCATCGCCAGTTACAAGTCTTTTGAAAATGGCATTTTTGATCTCTCTTCAGAAGCACATCACGAACTGAATCGCTGTCGGAGCAGTTCTGGCTCAAGAGTTTGCGATGAACCTGAACATTGCAGCGAAATGTTTAATTTGTCGACCGCGTTCATAAACTGTAATTACTACTGATATTATTATTATTAGAGTCCTAGTTTATTAACATGAACTGTAGTTTTGGATACCCCTGGCTCATCAGCAAGTTCGCTACTGTAATACTCTGGGTTTCTTCAAACTTACTTTCGCAGCATCATTCTCTAATGTTGAATGTATTCCACAACCCCGGTCATCTTTCAAGCTAAATTTTTACAGTTTCAATTTCGTAAGCACCTTCGTACAATTCTCTCATAGCGTCACTACCAGGCATCTCACAATTGTTTATGCAAATTCTTGAAGCTTTTTAGAATTTTCCGAAGGGATCAAAAATGTTGCCACACAAATTGGATATTCCTCGCTTTTCATATTTACTGACAGTCAAGGATATCTGTAATTAAAGTTAATGTAATAAAAGTCATGTGAAAAAAGTACGTACTGCCCATGTAAAACTTTACCTGGCATCTAATTAGACGCAAGTTTGCTTGATGACCGCAGAAAGATCTAATTTAAATTGTTTTGAATTTTACAGACAATCTAATGTTATTCTGCCTCTGTTCGCTGGTCTGCCTGTTAGCTTTCAAAACAGGAAAGGGGAAAACAGCTTAGCCAAGCTTCTGCGCTCTTTACGCATCACTGATGTGCAATCTGACTATGGTATATTCCGCACCATGCGCGGTAGGAGCCGCCTCGGGTCCTGGTATAAATGAAGAACGATACTTTAGTTGTACAGGTGCCGACGAATTATATCTAATTAGTGCAGGTAAAGGCATAGCGTGCAGTAAACCGATGCGGCGTGTCTGGTGCTCTTGGTGGGACACAGGCGGAAGTTCATACCACAGTAAAAGAACACAAATTTTTTAACGTTCTTATACCCTGGGCCATGCATTTGTTAACTGCCTGTGCAAAAGTGGCTACCGAGCACAGACTGCAATACATTTTGTAGCTAAATACATATATATAGGGTGATGGAAAATTCAGTGCAAATATATTAACCGCAAGTGAAGTCATCATAGCCGTACCCTGTGGTGTATTTTTTCTTTTTTGCAAGGGGAAAAAAAACGAATAGAAAATCTCCCAACTTCCAAGTGTTTCGGTGAAGTTCAGAATTTAAAAGTTGCAGTGTTTTTAATTTATATTCCGAAAAATAGTTTTTGATATAAAAAATTTAATTTTCAACCGATTTTGATGAAAATTGTTAGCAAAGTAAATTTTTTATTGTTCTATGCGCGCATGTCGTCAAAATTTGAAAAAAAGTGTAAAATAACTGGAAAAATGATGTTCATATTCAAAATAGTTTACACAAATTAATAGTCACACTCATGAAAAAGAGATACCTACAATGAAAGCCTATTGCAATATCTTTCAGATGATGCAATGCATCACAAAAATAATCAGATTAAGTGCATTTGCCAGGAGGAAAATTGATAAAAGTTCACCAGTATTGACGCGCACCCGCATGTTTCCCTGTCACTACATCTGATAGGTATGGCTAGACGAACGTCAGTGCTGCGGTAAGTGGGTTTTGCGTTGCATGACTGGGCAGTTGGCAGTGTTACAGCAAATCGGTGTTACTCTTAACGCATTGAAGTCCAGAAACGAATTAGTAAGCATCCAATCGTCTAGTAGAAAATACTTTCTTCGAAGCTGATTGCAAACTTTAAAAGTTTAAATTTTGTCGCGTCAAATTACTCACACAATTTATTTCTAGAAAACTTTTGGTCATTTCTCCATTTACTTATGAACAATAATTTCTTATGACTACTGGCGACACGGTTGCAAATGCAATGAACCTTAATAGGATTTTAAAACCGCGAATACTCAATCAAGTGACGAAATAAGAGAATATGCACCTAAATAGGATTTAAGCTGTGGTTTTTCAATCATTTTATTCTGATCTACGAACATAATGTATGTAGATTTCACCATGCTTAATAATTCCAAATAGTTTTTACTTGTGTTTTATCAAAAAATTCTCCTCAACAACAGTAAATCCCACTTACCGTGCCACTGACGTTCGTCTAGCCATGCCTATCTGGTGAAGTGACAGGGCAACATGCGGGTGCGCGTCAATACTGGTGAACTTATATCAGATTTCCTTCCAGCATATGCACCTAATCTGATTATTCTTCTCATGCATTACATCATCTGAAAGGTTATCAAAAGGGCTTTCAGCGTAGTTTTCTCGTTTTTCATGAGCGTGACTGTTAATTTGCATAGCCTATTTTGAATTTGAGCATCCTTTTCTCAGTTATTTTTCATTTTTTCAAATTTTGACATCATTAACACATAAAGCATTGAAAGATTTACTTTGTTACCAATTTTCATCAAAATCGGTTGAAAATTGATTTTTTTTACAGCAAAAATTATTTTCGGAATGAAAATTAAAAACGCCGCAACTTTTTTAATCAACTGGATTCTGCCAAACAAATTACACCACATGGTAGTGCTATGTTGATTTTACTTTTGGTTAAAATATTTGCACTGAATTTCCAACACCTTGTACATCCAGATGAGTAAACTTGCATTGCCAAGTTACTCTTAGGAAGCAGCCGCAGCCCGAGATCAAAGGTGGTCAATGGTGGCCAGATCCCTGAAGGAAAAAAAAGAAAGTTTGCAGATTTTTAAATTCTTGCTGCAGGGTTGCAAGTGACCGCAAGTGCCCACCTCAGTCAGCGATACCCGAACATAGTCAAAAATAGTGTGCCCAATGGATGGGTGGTAAATGGTGGCTTAAATAGGAGTAATACGCAGTATCATGTCACCATAATATGTTGTGTAGAGCGCGTAGACGAGCGGAACAGAAGTTGCCAGAGTTGGATGCGCGTTCTGTCCCATTTACGGTGAAAATACCAGCTACCTAAAACGTACATCGTGTAACTCCTTTTCACACCCTACGCAACACTCGCTATTTAGGGCAGTTTCAGTCAGTTTTATGAATACAATGAAAATTGAAACTCTACGAAAAGACCAATGTGAATTTTAAATTCTGCAGGTGAAGCTGTTACAACGGTATGGACGCGTGTGCTCCAACCAGCCGTTAGAGAAGTCGCAACTGTCTTCTCTGGTATACAAATTTAGTTGCTGGCAGTGCCCATGCGCGTACGTTGGTATGACATCACGCTGTCTCTTCGCCAGAGTTGCAGAGCATCGTGGAAGGAGGAAATGTATGGGCAACCCACCTCATTCCTCAGTGCGCCTCCATGCAGAGCAGTGCAGTGCTCCTGTGACTATGAATAATTTAAGCATTTTAAGAACTGTAAGTTGCAATATAGATTTACGCATTTTAGAATCACTTTTTATACACAAACTCAAACCGGTTTTGAATAGCAACAGTAGCTCTTATCCTTTGAAATTAGTAAATAGATAAGCTTTTAGTTTTTTTGACCAAGAACGTACCTTTGTTTTAGCTGAAAGATTTGAACTAATTTTACTTATACTTCTTTATCTGTGTTTCCAGATCTGATGCTGGAGCAGGTCTCTGAAACGTTTTATATAATATTATAATATGACTTCAGTTTGAATCTTCGTCTTTGCTTTTAAATATTTAAGAAGCCATCATATACCGAATGTACTTTATAATGGCTTCAGTCTCCTATAACAGCTGCATTGAGCATACGAGTCACAGCCGTGTTGACAGCAAAACCTGCATACACATGCATAGATAGGCAGAAGTTCGACCCGCGATGTTACAAATCTACAGTAGATATTGATAAGATGAGCATTGAATGGAATTCATGGTCCGGCCAGTGTAAAGTAGTTACCAGTTTCAAAGCGCATACTGTAGTTAATCTATGCTTGGAGCGATGAAGGCAGAGAACGCAGACCTCAAAGAGTCTTGATGTTATGTGATGCATGTTTCTTGCATCTGGTACTCCTTCTGTAGAAAACTTCTTCTCTTTATTGACTCTTCTTTACGCTATGAGTGGCTCTGGCGTTCTTCAATGGCTCACTGATGAAGGTTACGGACTCGCTCAATGTCGGGAAATCGGATGTTCCATCCTGGCCATGGAGGAAATAAATCTTGATGCTCAGCATTATGTGGCGTCAGCAATTCTTTCACTCGTAGTCACTGGGGAGAGGGGAGGGCTGCACAGTTTAGGATCGGATCTTCCGTCAATGTGAGGCTATAGCTCGGGTAATTTGTGGTCAATGGCAGCCGTACGCTTCTCGGGACTCCATTGGGCATTTACCTGCAGCAAGAGTCAGTGCCTGCGGGTCTTCTAGTTGCGGTGCGAGGGTAGAACGACTTTACCTTTAGCTGGGCAGACATACTTCTTTCCACCATGTCTATGCGTGAACAGGAAGTATGTAATAAACACAGTTTCTCTGTGCCATTTTTTAAAATTGCCTCAGTAGCAATTTATCTATCTTATACGGTAGTCGAGGCTGCTGTGAAAAAAGTACGCATCTACGAAAGTGGAATTGCTAACCCTCATGTTTATTATTGTATTGGTAGATGGTGTTGAAGTTGTGGTAGAAACAAATAAATACAGGCGGGAAACTCTTTAATATTTTGTTGCAAGGAAATCAGTGCTAACGATGACAATATAGTCATCGCCTCTTTGTTTGCAACGTAAGTTAGTAGACAGCATACTGATAAAGTATCGATGCACCAGTGATGATTAGATTAGGACCGGTTGAAACACTGACAATCGTTTGCATACATAGCCTTTAAAATTTTTCTAACTAAAGTTTATGCACTGATAATACCGAAGGATGAGGAAAACAAACATTTTCTATCTAATTAATTTAATTGAGAGATCCCACTTTACTAATTGAAGTGTTTATCAGCTGATAAAAAATTTAGAACAAGTATCTCTAGAAGTAGAGAAGACTCTTTACAAAGGAATTGCTGTTCAAAAAGTGTGAACTTAGTAATGAGTCTCTCCTCCATTCTTGCTGATGACCTCAAAAATTCTTTGCGGCATCCTTAAAGTGAGATTTATCAGCAAGGGTTAGCAGATTACTCCAAACAGTGAAGATTACGTTGCGATTATTTAGTGTCTCAAATTGTAGTTCATTTCTGTAGACATTCCTCACCTTCCATCCCTAAAGGTACTTCAACGTATTCAAATTAGGAGACTAGGCAAAACAGGGACACCCTACTCCTGAAAGAAAGTGTGCCTCAGGCAGTATTGCGGATTGCTGTATTATCCTGGTGGAAAACCCAGTGATCGTTGGAATGGATGTTCTCGGCAATATGTCGACATGTTGTTGGTGACGTCCGTGTACAATCTGAAATTCTCTTGTGCTTCTGGGGGAACTAACGGACTGGACAGTGACGAAACCTCAGACATTGTGCCTCTAGACAACGTGTCAGGAGGCAACTCTTCGTTATGCCTGTGACATTGGGAGCTATCAGACCATCTAGGTGAAGTTTTTCAGACCAGGGAACAAAGTTCTCTGCTACCTTTCAACGGCCCATTTTGGTGCAGCCTCGCAAACTCTAAACGGTATACTCTGTGACGTGGAAGCAGATGAGGTCCTTATAAACGCTTTTTAGTTTTTAAAATCTTTCGCCTCAGCTGTCGTCCTGTGGTTACTGGACTGCAGTCGACCTCAATCAGTGTCTGATTCCGCTTTGAAAATCATGCTTCATCTTGACGGACAGTTTTACAGATTCTCCGCGTAAGTGCTGGTGAGTATTTGTTTGCCACTCGGCGTCGCTATTTGATACTGCAACTGTCAGGGTCATTCAGGAAGCTGCAAGCACTGTTTACTGCAGTTAAGAGCAGCCGCTATTACCTTTGTCGATGCAACTCATAACAAGTTGACTACGTTCAAACGGCAATCGTCTGCAGGCCTTGGACATAGGGACGCCTTTACGCCGTGAGTGAAAGCTTTTAAGTGAGGTGAAATCCATGAATTTCCGTACCAATGAACTTCTGTGCGACATAATCTTAAATTTAGATCAGCTGGAAGCACTTCATTGACTTGAAATATGACTTTATGTTTAAATTCACAGGAGGGAAACGTTTGTGTTCTTCATTTTCCATACCAATGAATAAACGGTCTCTTAGAGGCTATCAATGAAACAGTTTTTTTTTTTTTGAAATTTTCAACTGGTTCTAAACTTGTGATCAGAAGTGTAGCCCTCATTGTGCAAAATCTCTTTGAATCAATCAATCTTATCAAGTACACACAGGGGTAGGGCAATAGATATAGGTATCATACATAGCTTATCACTACACTTAAATGTTGAAGTAAAGTGAAAACTCAGAAGGCTTGCTAAACAAAATTTCAGAGTGGATCATCCTGGGAGACATCTTATCATCTGACAAATCCACTCTGTAGTAATAAAGAGTTTGTTGGTTGATTGTTTATCGTCGGTCTCTCCGTCTTTATCTGAAGGATTACACAGGACAAAACTTAACAGCTGAACGAGAAGGGGATCAGACGAGAGAAGATTTAAGTAAAACAATAATATAGCAAAACAATACGTTTCCTGAGTATGCTCGACATACTATCATACTACAAGTAATAAAAATGAAAGGTTCATGATATGTTTTCATTCCATCGCCCTCAGCTTTTAGGGCCAGGCGCACTAGTGTAGAATATGCAGTAGATTTTCCTGATAAAACTGCAACTTGTAAGTTCATATTTTCCAATTTTACGCAGTCAAAAGTTTGCTCTTTCTGTGGAAATCTTTCTGGCAACAGCACTTGGGTGCAGAGAGATAGGAGACAATGATGATGTCTCAATTATTTTCAGGTGAGCCTGATGTGCCCTTTGATGTAAGGTGGCTGACTGCCTTTTCCCTTGCTTGTGGCTGTATTGGGTACAGTGCATGTTTCTAAAACTCCGATCATCACCACGAGGATAGCACTGAAGGGGTGCCGGTACAGATAATTACCGGCCGCCATTTCTGATGGCGAGATGCACGAATTCCTGATTATCCACGAATATAGAGCAGCGCAGACCGCCAGGGCGAGATAGCGTGCAACGGATGCATCGGCTGGAGAGGCGGCGCAGACGACCTTTGCAAGGCTGAGTAAAGGCCGAGTTGCTCTTAAGATGTGGTGTCCCTCGGTGACTTATTGAAGACGGTGTCTGCTGATCGATGGTATCTTAAGCACTGTGGTGTCTGCAGCCTTGTGGAGTCTGTAGACCTGCTGTGTCTACAGCCTTAAGTCTGCAGACTTGCTGTGTGTGCAGACCTATTTTATCTGTAGCACTGCTGCGTCTGCTGCCCTATTGTGTCTGCAGCACTCTTGCGTCTGCAGCCCTGTTATGTCTGCTGCCCTATTATTTCTATAACCTTGTTGCGTCTGCAGCCCTGTTTTGTCTGTAGCCCTATTCTGTCTGCAGCACTCTAGCGTCTGCAGCCCTGTTATGTCTAAAGCAATATTGTTTCTATAACCTTGTTGCGTCTGCAGCCCTGTTTTGTCTACAGACCTGTGGTGTCTGCAGCACTCTTGCGTCTGCAGCCCTGTTATGTCTGTATCCCTATTGTTTCTGTAACCTTGTTGCGTCTGCAGCCCTGCTTTGTCTGCAGCCCTATTTTTTCTGTAACTTTGTTGCGTCTGCAGCACTGCTGTGTCCGCAGCACTGCTATATCTGCAGCACTGTTATGTCTGCAGCACTGCTGTGTCTGCAGCACTGCTGTGTCTGCAGCACTGCTGTGTCTGCAGCACTGCTGTGTCTGCAGCGCTGTTGTGTCTGCAGCACTGCTGTGTCTGCAGCAGTGTTGTGTCTGCAGCACTGCTGTGTCTGCAGCGCTGCTGTGTCTGCAGCACTGCTGTGTCTGCAGCACTGCTGTGTCTGCAGCACTGCTGTGTCTGCAGCGCCGCTGTGTCTGCAGCACTGCTGTGTCTGCAGCAGTGTTGTGTTTGCTGCAGCCCTGTTGTGTCTGTAACTCTGCTGTGTCTGCAGCACTGCTGTGTCTGTAACTCTGCTGTGTCTGCAGCAGTGTTGTGTCTGTAACTCTGCTGTGTCTGCAGCACTGCTGTGTCTGCAGCACTGCTGTGTCTGCAGCACTGCTGTTTTGCAGCGCTGCTGTGTCTGCAGCACTGTTGTGTCTGCAGCACTGCTGTGTCTGCAGCACTGCTGTGTCTGCAGCACTGCTGTGTCTGCAGCACTGCTGTGTCTGCAGCACTGCTGTGTCTGCAGCACTGCTGTGTCTACAGCACTGCTGTGTCTGCAGCAGTGTTGTGTCTGCAGCACTGCTGTGTCTGCAGCACTGCTGTGTCTGCAGCACTGTTGTGTCTGCAGCAGTGTTGTGTCTGCAGCACTGCTGTGTCTGCAGCACTGCTGTGTCTGCAGCACTGCTGTGTCTGCAGCACTGCTGTGTCTGCAGGAAGTCACTCGTACTAATGGCTCGGTCTCCACGGGCCACCAGGACGCTGTCGCGCACTGCACCGCTCAAGTTTAGATCGCCAAGTGTGTATGTGTGTGTGTGTGTGTGTGTGTGTGTGTGTGTGTGTGTGTGTGTGTGTGTGTGTGTGTGCGGCACAACTTAAGTTTTCCGTTAAAGTTGGATGTACTTTGAAAACTAGTGGATGCTCTTCACTCACTGTAGTGTGTGCACAATATAGGTAGAGTTCCCAGCACATTCTGTTGGCTACAGTATATACTTTTTATAGAAGGATTTCCCAAGGTATTTTGTTGACTAGAGTGTACACCCGTTATGCAAAGAATAACTTTTCAATACACTGTGTTGACTCTAGTACACGCCTACTATAATTAAACATTCCATTGTAATTTTTCGTTACAGCCTACATATGAATCGACGTTCTAATGCTCTTTTTTATCAATACTATGTGCTTGCGTCCGTATCTGATATCGACAATATACAACGTGATGCAGGGAAATAAACACACACATTTACCCTTCACCTCCCCAGCAACATCCCAATATACAGTGAACGAAAAGCGACAATGAAGATAAACATTTCTTTTTTATGTCTCAATTGATCTACCTCTAGATTTCACTATGCCTTAACTTTTCGATTTTTAACCTTTCGACCTAGAACATTTATTTTTAAAGATTCCATGAGCCGGCCATATTCTCAATGAGCTAGACTTTCGCGCTGTTTTTGATAACGTCAACAACGTCGGCCTCTTGGGTATGAGTGTTGTGCTGCTGTCAGTCAGTCGAGACGTTGTTTCTTACCGCATGCAGTATGTCGCTGCGCACGGCTGCTTAAGCGCATGCGCCAGGGAGGTTTTGAGTGCTTCTCAGGGTAGAGGTAGTGTTCTGACCCCTTGTCATGTTATGCTTTAGTAGTAGCATGCTTGCTGCCACGGAGACCGTTATGGTCAAATATGCCGATGATTCCATTGTGTTAGCGCTGATTCGGTCCCCTAGTATGGGCGAAGTCTTCTCGTCGCTCAGTCCTTGAACAGGGATTACCTCGGGTTAGCGCTTCGTGATCATCATGGAGTATGAAGTTAAATGCTGACAAAATTAGGTTTATGCTTGTCAGTTGGTCTCCTACGTTTTTATCCAAGCATCCACCGCTGAAAATAGGCCACACTGTGCTGCAGGCGGTAAACTGTAGTGAGATACTTGGCGTTCTCCCCTATGAGAGCAGAAGTTAGAGGCAAATGTTAGGAGCCTGGTGTCACATGCTTCGAATGGGCTTGGGCTCCTGTGTTAGGTCAACGCTGTGTTTGGTTGTAATGAAGTAGGTCGTAGATGCTTGTATGCTTTCTTCCTGCATCTTTTGGAGTATTGTTCCCCTGTCTTGTGTTCGGACGCGGCCAGTATTCTTCGTCTGTTGGATGACTTCTCAATTCTGCCAGTCAGTTGTGTACCCAGAATAATCTGGTGAGCTCATCCAATAGACTTAGTTTTGCTTGTATGCATAATTATATTTAAGAAGATATTTAAAAATAAGGGCCACTAGTTACATTCTTCTATTCCTGCTCCAAAAGTCTTTGGAAGAAGCATACGAGCTACGACCCAAACCAATCAACTGATTTTGGAAACTCTTAGGAGTTAAACCAGTTAGTTTGGTCATTGTTTGCTGCTTAAGGTTGCAGGCGTTAAAGTCAGCCGTTAATTGTTTTTTAAGAGTTCCTCTTAGCAGCATTTTAATTGTCTATGGCTTCCTCAGTGCTTCAGTTGGGGTTTAGTTACCAGTTGCGTGACACCCTGGTGTTAAGTTTAAATAATAATAATAATAATGGTAACTAGAGCACTCTGAGTGCGCATAACTCCGCCAAGCAAGGCAATGGTAACGAAAAATTCCGTTTTATCATCATATCATCATCATCGAAATTTGGTCATTTGTGCCTCTTGTCTTTGATAACAGTTTCCGTAATATTTTGTGCCTTTTAACATTTAGAGTAATTCGTGAAAATTTCATGAAGATTCGTTCATAAGTTTTGAGTTATGTTCTGACAAACGTAAAAACAAATTTATAGACAAACGGACTGACAGATTATCGCAAAAATATAGTCAATTACTTTTCGTAACATTCCTAACAATTCCTACAAATTTTATGAAGATCTGTTCATAACTGTTTGAGTTGCTACCAAGAAAAAAAATAGACAAACAAAGAATCTGTGGGACTAAAAGTTAATCATCTGTTCCTCCAAATAGGCTTATACCTAACATTCCTTGTAGATTTGACTCAGATCATTCCATAAATTTTCCAATTATCTCGCTGAAGATAGACAAGCAGCAAAAAGACCAAGAGACAGACAGGAAAATCTGATTGACAAAACATAATCTCTTTGAGTGCGGTAATAGCGACTAAACTTTCATAATTCGTTTTGTTTATAATGATTAAGCATCAGAATGAATCGTTGAAAAATAAATTTCGATGTTAGACCATTTCCCTATAATTTATTCAGTCAGTTATGGAAAATGAAGCCACGATCTACACTAAGCAAAACAGGACAAAGTGTCAGCATTTCATTTCATTACACTAAATAAATTGATGGAGTTGATGATANAGAATGAATCGTTGAAAAAAATTTCGATGTTAGACCATTTCCCTATAATTTATTCAGTCAGTTATGGAAAATGAAGCCACGATCTACACTAAGCAAAACAGGACAAAGTGTCAGCATTTCATTTCATTACACTAAATAAATTAATGGAGTTGATGATAGTGAAATACTGTTCCGTATGTCCGTAGACTTTTGCGCAGCTGTCCTGAGCACTAAGCGCACCGGGATGCCGACTTAGTGCGCTAGCTGAATGGAATTAGTTCTCAGAGTCCACACTTTGAAGTTCAGAACTTGAGAGCCAAAGTTTGTAGTGTTGCAGCGGTATTGGATTAGCCCGCTTGTGTGGTGCATGCAATCGAGATTTGCGCCTGATGCTTTATTGCTGGCATGTTATTCGGCTCAACTGGTCGGTATAGGAGAAAACTTATCAAGCCTCGGCCAACATTAGCGAAGTTATTGAATTGTTATTTGCTCAGTTATCCACCTATTACAAACATACCGTAATTGGAGGGATATCGCGACGTTGTTAGACCGATGAAGCAATCATTGGCTCCACGTTCTGACGCCGGTCACCTCGTCCAATTAAGGCCCCAACGCCCCATTGAGAAGAATTTGTGCTTTTCCAAGATACGTATTTTCCCGGAGAGTTCTTACGCAGAGACGACTGTACTCCAGCCTCTCTATGGAGGTATTCAGTTCTTTGGATATTACCCAATAACCACTAGGACGACCTCCATCTGCATCTATCACATTCGTTGTAGTTTGGCGGCAAACTCCTTGCAAACTATTTCCTCGTCTAGCTCCTTTTTCTAGCTTTTTGAACTAAACGAATAGCAGCGTCTGCAACAATGACAGAGTTCTCCCGTTTGTCCTGGACGATGGTGCAAGAACGATCGGCTTAAATTTTGTGTCAGTAACTTGTTTTATGTCCCAGAAGATTTACACGTCTCCATTTTCAAACGCTGGTGCCGGCCTGTGCTCGCGCCACCCCTCAGAAGCGGGGATGTTATGGATCCGTAGCAGCAGTGGAGACGTCGATCAACTTTGTCGCTATTACGCATGTATTCTCTGTGCTTAGCGCTTCACATTCGCTTATCTCTTCGTTGATAGTTTCCTCCTCTCTGTTGCATCCTGGTTTGGATGTATCTAAATCGGAGAACTTGCTCCCCAGCTGCCAAGATGCTGGCTATGTTTCTTGTTTCAGTTCGTCCCTTATAAGCTAGCTCAAGAAGTAGAATGGTCGTACTTCTTCAGTTCCTTGCATGTGCATTCCAGCAATAAATCCCAAACAACATAGATCGAATTTTATACTAAAACAAAGACAGATGCTTATGTATTCGTTTACATATCCGTCTGTTTTCTGTCATGCAGGAAGAAAACATAGACGAAAATTAGACCAGGCTAGAGACTGTACCTAAACCGTCAAGCTCGGATATAATGTAGAAGGCAAAAAATAGTCCAGGTTGCAGATGTTAGCAAAAGTATGCGTATAGCTCATTTTTAATTCACTTTTTTTTTTTGCTTTGGCTACGTTGAAATCGAAGCAGCGAAGATAACTGGAGCTTCTCTTAGCACTGTCAGGCATCGTGATTCTTATTCTCTTCCCGTCGAAAGTTATATCGTATCAGCTATTCATTTGCTTTTCGCTTGGGCTAGAATTTTCGATTAAATGACTTCATGACGTATCCATGATACCGAGAGAAATCCACTATATAATAAAACACAGTTGTTGGTCGCTTGCTCCCTCCCTTGCTCCAATGTTGGTCTCTCTCTCCGTCACGCAGTTAAGAGTATAATAGGAGAAAATTCATGAACTGAAATACAAGTTGAGATACCATACAAGTTCATCGGTGACAAAATATAGTTCTGGTCTCCGTCCTCTGGATCCCAGGCGCGCTACCGTCGTTCACGACACCTTGTGTGCGTGTTTGTGTACGCAGATCGTGTGCGTGTGAGCGGCGGTGAAGTTGGTGCGCCGCGCTGCTCGCTGCATCGCTGATTAAGATAGGTTACGTTAGGTAAGGTTAGGTAACGTTAGGTAACGTTAGGTAAGGTTAGGTAGGGTTAGAAAGGTTAGGTTGGGTTAAGTTGGGTTAAGTTGGGTTAGGTTAGGTAAGGTTAGGTTAGGTGAGGTTAGGTTAAGTAAGGTTATGTTAAATTAGAAAGTTAGGTAAGGAGGTTAGGTTAGGTAAGGGTAGGTTAGGCTAGGTTAGGTTAGCTTAGGCAGTGTTTATTTTAGTGGTGGCCAGCGCAGGAAAGCTTACGTGAACGCATAGGTGTCGTGAACGACGGTAGTGCATCCCGGGCTCTGGATCCAGGGGTCTGGCTCTTCGAAATCTGAATCCCGGGCCCTGGATCCCCAGCCTCTGGATCCCCGCTTTTATTGCTGAATGATATCGAAGTAGTTGAATCTTCACGCTGAGCAGACGCCTTTTAATATTGAATTTACATCGCATCCAAATTTCGACGCTGGGGGTTCAACAATCAGTTGGTATTCTCAATACGGTGAGCCCTGGGCACTTCCAGTGAATTCTTTTGACTGAACTATAATTTTCTTAGTGCAGCTTAACGCGCTTAATCAATTCCAAGCAGATATTCACTCCTTATCTTGCAGGGGGATATTTTGCAATCGCAAATCTCATGGCTGTACAGCTTGCGTTTCACGAATGGAAGATCAGGCCTGCCGAGATGAGCCCTGTAATACAGCAAAACCTATACTGGGAACCGGAACAATAAAAAGCCCAATCACAAAATTTTTGCCGTCATTTTTTACGGCTGGGCCCTCTAGCTTAATAATAGGAGTAGGGCTTGGTAGCATGCTATAGGTAATAGATTTTTGCGCATATCGGCGAAGAGGACTTACTCTCCTAAAGTGAAAATGCTCTTCTCTCATGTTCCTTCACGTTGACAACTGTAGGAAAACAGTGGAAATGGAAAAATTTCGTTATAAATTTTTGCCCTGATTTTTGACGGCTGGGTCCACTAAGAATTCACAAAACACCAAAATTAACTCACTATGTGGCGCCCAACAGCTGCCACTGTCCCTCATCCCGTATCAACAGAATACTGTGCTTTACTCCACGACCAATATATCCTTCAATATAATTAAAGGAGGAGCCAGGCAACACCGCAGGCCCATTAGATACGCCAATAAATATTATGCCTGGTCGCAGCCCCGAGCAGGCCGGCGGCGCAAGTTTCATCAGAGGCGCAGAGCAGCAATATGGCGGCGCTAAGGGCGATTAAAGACAGCTTATCAAGGCGAGGTAATTTGCCTAAGGCGAAATTAGTGAGGCGCACCAGGCTGAGGGCCTTGGCTGCGCTTTGCCTATGGACACTACATGAATTTAAATTGTTTTTGGCTTGTGTGAGCAGGCATGATTAGGTGAGTGCAAGGGCGAATGAGATATCGAAGTGGAGGTGCTATAACAAGACCTGTACGGTCAGGGGAGACCAAACAGTATAATTAGCGCTGACATTGGTTCGTATATCTTATTAGTGAACGCAGCTGTAAGAAATGACAGCAAAGAATTTGCATCAGCACTCTTTCATCCCTCACCTTCGTGGTCAATAGTCTATTATGGCAAGAACCAATTCTACGAAAGTATTGCAAAGAAACTTAGGTAACGAATACCCCTATTTGTATTGAAGGCGCAGCCAAGATACGCTTTGTTAGACATATAAAGCCCACAGATAAAATTTCAGTAAGTAAGCATCTTAAGCTTCACTTGTGAAGTCCATTTGTCACAAGGTGAGTTCTAAGCAAAAGTAACTGAGCAAAGTTTAATTCCGCACCCTTTGCTCGTCCGGGCACGAATTATATCAATAGGCGCATAAATAAATAGGCCCGCATAAATAAAAACAAAAAAAATAAATAAATAAATACTCAGTGTATTTATTTTGCTTAGTAAATAGATTACCCGGCCGTCAAAGGTGACGTCCAGAATTTTCTAGCATGTTATTCTGTCGCTAATTATTTGGTTGTGCAGCAACTACCAACTTTAATAATCAAAAGAGGTGAACGCGTTCGGCTTCATTTCTGCTCAGTAATACAAGCCCCCCTCCTATTCAGGGTTATAAATTGAAATGATTCCTTCTCAAGCAGTGGCTAAGCTTTATTAAAAAAATATGAATTGTATCTGCGGATCACTGACAAGCAATGACATTACTTCAGTCAAAATCTCTGGCTGAGGCAAAAATCCAATACAAATCAAGAGTTTGATGGAATTTACAGAAATAATTTATTGCAACCAATGTCCTATTGTTTTCATACCACTTAGTGCTTCTACTGTACTCTAAAGAATACCTTACTCGCGTCATTTTCAACATTGTGAAAGCAGAGCAAATATAGCTATTATGCAAGAAGAAAGTAGAATCCAGGAACCAAGAGAGAGTTAAGAGATAGTTTAGGCGTTTTGATGGTTCAAATTTCAAAAGTAGTAAAGCAAGATGCTCATTCAATTCACATGCTTCCTGCATTTCAAATGCGAGATGAAACTAAGTTGAATTTTAATCTTTTCATCAGATCATGGCAGTAAAAAAGCATCAAAACAATATAATAAGCACTAAAGTGCGTTCATATTTCATATTAGGTAGCTGTAAGATACCAATAATTTATATGTTCGTATCATTTTTGTCACATTTTGATAACAACAGAGAAAAGGGCCATGTGGGACGGTGTGGTCATGTTCTCGCGGTCTGCTGAATACCGTTGAATGAAAGTTAGACCAGGTTGCTGATGATGGCAAAACAAGAAGCCTAAAATTAAGTACACTTCTTGTTGTATTACGTTGCAATCCAAACAATGAAGAGATCAGCAGTGTTTCTTCGCACTCTCAGGAATCCTCACTTTTACTTTTTCCCACAGCAAAACTTTATTTGCTGTAATTTGACAACGCAAACTTTGTGTATATTATTACGGGAACAGAGGATAAAATTTTTCTACGATAGAGCTTTGATAAAAAGCGAAGAAAGGGAGAGATTTAGTGCGGTATCCAATTTTCTCCCACTACATTTATTCATTTCATGATACATCTTATTATTTTTCTTTTTATCGCGAAACTGCTCACGTTCACCTATATTAAAATTCTGCCTGTCCCTCCGTCAGTTACATAACGTAGTTACAAACTTAGTACGGCCGTGTAGCTTTCATCAGTATTAGATGGGGAGAAATTAGGGCACATTGGAGGTATCCTTGATCCGACCTGGGAAAGGATCATCAGGAGGTGTGAAGTTTAATTTTAAGCTGCTACTGCTCTCCGGTTTTAGGGTGCTGGCCACAGTTAATTTTCAGAAGATAGCTGTATCAGATATGAGAGTTTGCGACAAACCCTTGAAAGGTCCAGAAGTGTGACGTCGCAATTGCGTCACGCCATTGTTACAGTTTGGAATCTTTTGTATTTCTGCAATGGCATGACGCAACTGTGACGTCAAAATTTTGAAGATTTTCAAGGGCTTAGCAAATACATTCAGATCTGACATAAGTGAACTGTAGAGCTGGCACAACAAAAATAGTTCAGCGAGAAGCCGGCAGGCAGATTGCAGTGTTTGAGAAGCACGGGAGCGCATTGGAGCGCACGCACAGAACAGCGGCAGTTGAGCAGGTAGCGGTAGCTGTTCGGAGTGTGCTCTCCAATGCATTCCCGTGCTTCTCAAACACTGCCAGTCTGCCTGCCAGCCTCTCGCAGAACTGCTTTTGGCGTGCCAATACTCTTAAGCAGAAGCAAAGAGGTTTAATAGAAAGGAGGGAGCATGACCGCAGTATGCCAATGAAGCCAGCGTTCAAAATTTTCCTGCGTGGTTGATTACTGACTCTGCGGTTCTTAAAAAAAATGTAATCTTCAAACGATATAATATTATAAAGTGGGTTAAATACAGTCTGTGATGACTACACGCAGAAGTAAGCTAATAAAACATATATCCCGCCCAATAGGAAGTAAACTTTATTTTTCTCTTATTGCTTCCTCTGTCCACAGTGCCACAGCCTTCCAGCCGCCACAGCCTTTCAGCCATTCTTCGTACATTATAGTAAATGCAATTTTGTGATCGTCGATGTCTGCGTGCACACGCACACACTGCAATATATATGTATTTTGTGCAATGCAATGCCAGCCAGTAAGCCAGACTTCAGCTATGCCGGATATGAGTTTCACCGCCGTGGCTAGTTGCTCTCTCCTTTCTATTAAACCTCCTTTGATCATAGATTCACTACCTGACTTGGAACATTTTAGCCCTTCGTATACCTGATAGGGGAAGAAGGGCATCATAATTGGGGAACAACATACAAATACAAGACATCTTAAAGGCGACCAAGGACGTCGTATTCTAACCTCTTTTAGTCCTACTATGACCAGACTCTATAGTAACTTCCTGTCACGAAGTCAACACACCTATACCAAAGGCCCGGATCCCAAGATCTGGAGTAATTTTTGAGGGTGCTCGGTAAGATCGGTGAGCCTCGGGCCGGCGCGTGGCTATACAGGCATTTGACTGCCAGCAATGTTAATGAGAGGATGTTATATCATCAGTGAGTGTTCCGTTTCATGACTTTTGCTGTTTGTCTGCGGCAGTGCTGTAAATTGTCCACTGTGGACTTTAAAAGAAGCCGTAGGAGATTAACAGGGTGCCTAGGTGGGGATCTGTGAGAGCAGCGGTAAGAATGAACCCTGAAAGGGTGAATGGTGAGTTGATGCAGAACGACGTGCTGCATGCGGCGGCGTTTGTGCTGCGGTGGTGTGCTGCGTTAGTGTTGCCGCACGGTCATTGCGTGTGGTAGTGACGACAGTGTGTTGTCCTCCGTAAGTTTTCTACACCCTACAGTGGAATTTCCTCAAGCTCCAGCTAGTTGTATACTAATAGTTTTTTACCGCATAGATACTCAGTTCGTCGTCCAGGTACCGTTTCTCTTCTTTCCTCAAGCTGTTTATCATCCGCGAGCGAAGAGAAGTGCGGTGATACTGTTTTCGTTTACGGTTCAGTTGCATGTCTCTTTGTTTGTTTGTCCGTCCACACAAAAGGAGGCTGAAGGAGTTGAGCCATCATCATAAAACTATGGAGGCAATATATTTATGAGGAACAAGCGTGAACTCTTTTTTCCGAGTACGAAACTCGACACAGTAACTGAATTCAAGTGGCTGGAACTGGCTGCTGAGAGCGGTCAGCGATGGCTTAGCATCTAAAGAGCATCAGAATCGTCCAGAAATTATTAGGAATTAGCTGGAAGAACAGTGCGGTGCGCGTTCTCCAAACTCTGGCTTGGCGCGCATCGTTGCCACCTTCTCAGACCGTATCAAGGATACTCTATTATCAACTATCTAATCCGGGAAGAGAACGAATGGATAGATGAAACTGAAAGCAGAATAAAATAAAAGGTTTAGATTGAACTTCTGAAGCTTTATCACTATCTGTAACAGTGATCGTCAGCTGTACAACTCGGTGACGTCGTCACAGCCAGAACTGGGTTTGAATGGAATAAAGAGCTCATGGCTGCTCCTCTTATGTTACTTCCTTTGGATAGACCCCGAGCTTATTATTTTTAAGGTACAGGCCAGTAGCAATGAAAAGATACAACTCGTGATCACAAAATGTGCCCGGCATGTGACCATTGCGGCGCCACAACGCATCGTCAATTCATTATCACTGGCATTTGCGGCTGCTTCTGCTCAACGTTGGCACTCTTTGCTTCGATTGCGCCGACACTTGCCATTTCCAGCTCTTCATTTCTCGGTCAGTTAATTAAATGCTGCCCAGCACTTAGGGCTGCAGCACTCGGTCACTCTCAGGTGAGATTGCTGCGACGTCGCCCCAACATTGCGCTGTCAGCGGTCAAATATGAGCGCAATATTTGCCGCGCTCCCCTCAGTAATCAATCTTAGGATAATGAAGACAGCGATTCAAGGGAGCGACGCGCCGAGTGGTGGCGGAGGTGGAGGGCACTTCTCTAACGCCCTCACGAGCTGATATTAGTCGTGCTAACTTAGTGCTGAGAGGATGGCAACGTCGTATTGGGGAAATAACAGCAAGGTGGGCAAGAGGAGCTAGTAAAATGCAAACGAAACAGAAATATGAAGGTAGGCAGGGGAAAATTTGGTTGAATGAACGTGGCACAGCAACACTCATGTGAAGAACGACCGTGGTTGATGTTAGACCGGGACCGTTGCTGACCGGGTCAGGCAGACTAATACTGGCCGGGACCGGGGAGTTTGCAATGCAGTTGCCATCCTTGAAACAGGAATTATACGCTATGAGTCGCTCGTTTAAAAGCTTTGCAATGTGACTCATGTTTCCTCAATTATTGATACATTTGGATTTCAATATTTTCTCACAATTCATATCATCTTCACGTCATGTTACACTCTAATGTCTTTAGTTACTCCTACACAGCAAACGTTTTAAGGTAATACCAAGCTTATCGAGCGGCAAGTTTCCTCGAGATTAGTGATGACGTTCAACACACTTCAGACAATCGATGACCAAATGGCAGTCTTATTTGTAGTCCGCGACTTCCCCATGTTGCTGTTCATATTCTTAGGGTAATACCAGAGACTTGAAACGACTGTCATCCTGCACTCCAGTCAGTTTTTGAATAAAAAGAAAATTCATTATTCAGTGTTGACCTCTTTTCTTTGCATTGCCCACATTCAGGCCGTTTCACAGCATGTGTTGAAGTAATGCTTCGCACAGTAAAAGTAATGCTTTTACCAAAATTACCAAAATTTGGTAATGGTAATTTTGGGCCCCCATGCCCCCTCTCAAAAATGTACCAGTTGCGAAAGTTCTACCCAACTTTTTTTCAGTGTCCTCATCATATGGAATAGAAAGTACATGGTAGAGCCTTGAAAGAGAAATGTACACAGACACCCCCTTAGAGCCTGGACTACAACATTTTCGGCAGATCTTTTAGTGTAGGCACTGTAGTGTATGTCGCAACAAGTCAGTCATCCGGACAGTTTGACGAATGGACGTAGCGCAAGCGACTAACGTGTGCACGGGCCTTTAGAAAGACATTTCTTGCTATCAGTGGAACTCACTTTATTTTGTGTAGCGCGGAAGTCAAACTATCACTGCAGCTCAAGAAGGGGACAAAGAAACTCGGGCAGTTTCCGGGGCAAATCCGCCCTAAAATATCCAGCTCTGTGAATAAAACACGCTGGTACTAAACTGGCCTGGTACCATTCGCGTCAAGCCACGTTCAGGATATAGCTGTAATTACTTCCTATTATCACATCCGCTATGAATATCAGCCCTATGTCCCAAATTATCAGCTGCTTCTCTTGCGTATTCCTGAATTTTCAAGTTTAAGTTTAAAATCACAAGACCTTTGGAGATACAGAAAGGAGCGGTGACCCTTGTAGAACGCTGCTGAGCATCAACTGCGAAAAGTTCAAACTCATTCAGCGTTAGTATCTAATACTAAGAATAACCTTCGTGTGTTTATAAATAAATATATAAATATATATATATATATATATATAAAATATATATACATATATATATATATTTATCTAATACTAAGAATAACCTTCGTGTGTTTATAAATAAATATATAAATATAGATATATATTTATATGTTTGGTGTCACGCTCTTAACGAAATAG
>LQNS02276482.1:1931060-1943693 GCA_001587735.2 Parhyale hawaiensis | reverse complement strand
GGGCTTCCTCATTTTTCCCCTATCTAATACTGAAGAAAAAGATTCCAAGGTACCCAACTTTTTTTTTTGCCTTTTGAAATCTGAATTTTCTCCTATCTTATTAGTTCTATTTTTCCCCTATCTAATACTGCAGAAAAAGATTCCAAGGTACCCAAGTTTTTTTCGCCTTTTGAAATCTGAATTTTCTCAGCTTGATGAGTGTACAATCAACTTGATGACTGTACACTCAACTTGATGACTGTACACTCAACTTGATGACTGTACACTCAGCTTGATGACTGTACACTCAACTTGATGACTGCACACTCAACTTGATGATTGTATGCTCAACTTGTGACTGTACACTCAACTTGATGACTGTACACTTAACTTGATGACTGTACACTCAACTTGATGACTGTACACTCAACTTGATGACTGTACACTTCACTTGATTACTGTACACTCAACTATTACAAGGTATCAAACTTTTTTTTCCATTTGAAATCTGAATTTTCTCCTATCTTATTCCCATAGAGCGTGACAGGAAAGCTATAAATATATAAATAAATAAATAAATAAATAAAAACACGACGTCGTTTTCAACACTGTGAAAGCAGAGTAAATATAGTTATTATGCAAGAAGAAAGTGGAATCCAGGAACCAAGAGAGAGTTAAGAGATAGTTTAGGCGTTTTCATTGTTCAAATTTCAAAATTGGTGAAGCAAGATGCTCATTCAATTCACACGCTTCCTGCATTTCGAATGCGAGATGAAACTAAGTTTAATTTTAATGTTTTCATCAAACCATGGCAGAAAAAAGCATAAAAACAATATAGTAAGCACTAAAGTGCGTCCATATTTCATGTTAAATAGCTGTAAGATACCAATAATTTATATGTTCGTATCATTATTGTCACATTCTGATCACAACAGAGAAAACGGGCCATGTTGGGCAGTGTGGTCATGTTCTCGCGGTCTGCTGAATACCGTTGAATGAAAGTTAGACCAGGTTGCTGATGATGGCAAAAAACGAAGCCTCAAATTAAGTACACTTCTTGTTGTATTACGTTGCAATCCAAACAATGAAGAGATCAGTAGTGTTTCTTCGCACTCTCAGGGAACCTCACTTTTACTTTTTCCCACAGCAAAACTTTATTTGCTGTAATTTGACAATGCACACTTTGTGTATATCATTACGGGAACAGAGGATAAAATTTTTCTACGGTAGAGCTTTGATAAAAAGCGAAAAAAGGGAGAAATTGAGTGCGGTATCCAATTTTCTCCCACTAAATTTATTCATTTCATAATAGATCTTATCATTTCTCTTTTGAAGCGAAACTGCTCACGTCCACCTATATTAAAATTCTGCCTGTCCCTCCGTTAGTTACATACCGTAGTTACTAACTTAGCACGGCCATGAAGCTTTCATCAGTATTACATAGGGAGAAATTAGGGCACATTGGAGGTCCAGAAGTGTGACGTCGCAATTGCGTCACGCCATTGTTACAGTTTGGAATCTTTGGTATTTCTGCAATAGTATGACGCAACTGTGACCTCAAAATTTTGAAGGTTTTCAAGGGCGTAGCGAATATACTCAGATCTGACATACGTGAACTGTAGTGCTGGCACAACAAAAGCAGTTCAGCCAGAAGCTGGCAGGCAGATTGCAGTGTTTGAGAAGCACGGGAGCGCATTGGAGCGCACACACAGAACAGCGGCAGTTGAGCAGGCAGCGGCAGTTGAGCAGGCAGCGGTAGCTGTTCGGAGTTTGCTCTCCCATGCATTCCCGTGCTTCTCAAACACTGCCAGCCTGCCTGCCAGCCTCTCGCAGAACTGCTTTTGGCGTGCCAATACCCTTAAGCAGAAGTAAGGAGGGTTAATAGAAAGGTGGGAGCATGACCGTAGTATGCCAATCAAGCCAGCGTTCTAAATTTTCCTGCGTGGCTGATTACTGACTCTGCGGTTCTTAAAAAATTTAATCTTCAAACGATATAATATTATAAAGTGGGTTAAATACAGTCTGCGATGACTCCACGCAGAAGTAAGCTAATAAAGCATATATCCCGCCCAATAGGAAGTAAACTTTATTTTTCTCCTATTGCTTCCTCTGTCCACAGTGCCACAGCCTTCCAGCCATTCTTCGTACATTATAGTAAATACAATTTTGCGTTCGTCGATGTCTGCGTGCACACGCACACACTGCAATATATATGTACTTTGTGCAATGCAATACCAGCCAGTCAGCCAGACTTCAGCCATGCCGGATATGAGTTTCACCGCCGTGGCTAGTTTCTCTCTCCTTTCTATTTAACCTCCTTTGATCATAGATTCACTATCTGACTTGGAACATTTTAGCCCTTCGTATGCATGATAGGGGAAGAAGGGCATCATAATTGGGGATCAATGTTTATGTTCTGTAGAATTTCCGCTGGTTCCTGCAGCATAAGATTGGAGAAAATCAGGATGATACTGGTCTGAGATATCATTGAAGGACAGTGCTTCAGTTGTGTGGATATGGTTTCCCCGGATCCCAAGATCTGGAGTAATTTTTGAAGGTGCTCGGTAAGCTCGGTGAGCCTCGGGCCGGCGCGTGCCTGTACAGGCATTTGACTGCCAGCAATGTTAATGAGAGGATGTTATATCATCAGTGAGTGTTCCGTTACATGTCTTTTGCTGTTTGTCTGCGGCAGTGCTGTAAATTGTGTACTGTGGACTTTAAAAGAAGCCGTAGGAGATTAACAGGGTGCCTAGGTGGGGATCTGTGAGAGTAGCGATAAGAATGAACCCTGAAGGGGTGAATGGTGAGTTGATGCAGAACGACGTGCTGCATGCGGCGGCATTTGTGCTGCGGTGGTGCGCTGCGTTAGTGTTGCCGCACGGTCATTGCGTGTGGTAGTGACGACAGTGTGTTGTCCTCCGTTAGTTTTCTACACCCTACAGTAGAATTTCCTCAAGCTCCAGCTAGTTGTATATTAATAGTTTTTTACCGCATAAATACTCAGTTCGTCCATGTACCGTTTTTTTTCTTTCCTCAAGCTGCTTATCATCCGCGAGCGAAGAAAAGAGCGGTGATACTGTTTTCGTTTACGGTTCAGTTGCGTGTCTCTTTCTTTGTTTGTCTGTCCACCCAAAAGGAGGCAGAAGGAGTTGGGCCATCATCGTAAAACTATGGAGGCAATATATTTATGAGGAGCAAGCGTGAGCTCTTTTTTCCGAGTACGAAACTCGACACAGTAACTGAAATCAAGTGGCTGGAACTGGCTGCTGTGAGCGGTCACCGATGGCTTAGCATTCAAAGAGCATCAGAATCGTCCAGAAATTGTAAGGAATTAGCTGGAAGAACAGTATGGTGTGCGTTCTCCAAACTCTGGCTTGGAAGAGAACGAACGGATGGATGAAACTGAAAGCAGATTCAAATAAAAGGTTTAGATTGAACTTCTGAAGCTTTATCACTATCTGTAGCAGTGATCGTCAGCTGTACAGCTCGGTGACGTCATCACAGCCAGAACTGGGCAAAGTTTTATTTCTTTGTTTGATTGGAATAAAGAGCTCAGGATGGCTCCTCTTATATTACTTCCTTGCGTAGAACATGTGCTTATTATTTTTACGGTACAGGCCAGTAGCAATGAAAAGATACAACACGTGATCACAAAATGTGGCCCGGTATGTGACCATTGCGGTGTCACAACGCATCGTCAATTCATTATCACTGGCATTTGCGGCTGCTTCTGCTCAACGCTGGCACTCTTTGCTTCGATTGCGCCGACACTTGCCATTTCCAGCTCTTCATTTCTCTGTCAGTTAATTAAATGCTGCCCAGCACTTAGGGCTGCAGCACTCGGTCGCTCTCAGGTGAGATTGCTGCGACGTCGCCCCAACATTGCGCTGTCAGCGGTCAAATATGAGCGCAATATTTGCCGCTCTCCCCTCAGTAATCAATCTTAGGATAATGAAGACAGCGATTCAAGGGAGCGACGAGCCGAGTGGTGGCGGAGGTGGAGGGCACTTCTCTAACGCCCTCACGAGCTGATATTAGTCGTGCTAACTTAGTGCTGAGAGGATGGCAACGTCGTATTGGGGAAACAACAGCAAGATGGGCAAGAGGAGCTAGCAAAATGCAATGAAAAAGAAATATGAAGGTAGGCATGGGAAAATTTGGTTGAATGAACGTGGCACAGCAACACTCATGTATAGATCGACCGTGGTGGATGTTTAGACCGTGACCAATGCTGATAGGGTCTGGGAGACTAATATTGGCCGGGGAGTTGGCGATGCAGTTGAAACAGTATTTATACCACATGAGTCGCTCGTTTAAAGCTTTTCAATGTGACTCATGTTTTATCAATTACTAGTGGCCCGGGCCGTCATTGTAAATGAAGGTAGAAAATTAGCATCTCAGAGAAACCCCCTCTGTCTCCTGTGCTTAGTACTGTTCAGAGGCTTCTTAAATGAAAATTGAGCATTCTGGATGGAGCGCCCAAGTGCGACCCCCGTATCCAAGATACCGTCTTCGGCACCTGAACATGTCCAGACACGAACATGCTGGTGAGCTCAGGTCACTCAGCTGGAACCCTCAAGTCCGACCCCCGTATCCAAGATACCGTCATCGGCTCCTGAATTTTCTCCCATCTTATTCCCATAGAGCGTGACAGGAAAGATATAAATATACAAAGAAATAAATAAAAACACGACGTGAATTATTATATAGTACTGATTGATACATTTGGATTTCAATATTTTTTCACAATTCATATCATCTTCACGTCATGTTACACTATAATGTCTTTAGTTACTCCTACATAGCAAACGTTTTAAGGTAATACCAAGGTTATCGAGCGGCAAGTTTCCTCGAGATTAGTGATGAAGTTCAACACACTTCAGACAATCGATGACCAATGGGCAGTCTTATTTGTAGTCCGTGACTTCCCCATGTTGCTGTTCATATTCATAGGGTAATACCAGAGACTTGGAACGACTGTCATCATCACTCCAATCAGTTTTTGAATAAAAAGAAGATTTATTATTCAGTGTTGACCTCTTTTCTTTGGATTGCCCATATTCAAGCCGTTTCACAGCATGTGTTGAATGCTTCGCACAGTAAAAAAGTGCTAAGCTTATGGTTGCTAATTCACAAGAGATTAGATGAGCCGTTCAGATCTACAGTATATCAAAGTCACTAGATGAGCAAGCCGACCTGGTTGCTAAAAGTCCAGGCTCTAGGGGGCTGTCTGTGTACATTTCTCTTACACGGATCTACTGTGTATTTTTCTATTCCATATGATGAGGACATTGAAAGAAGTTGGGTATATTTTTGAGCGGGGCACGGGGGGGGCACAAATATCAATTGTGAACTGATTGTTCTGAAACTTGCTCCGAATATGTTTCTTTGAAAAAGAAACACATTTTGTTTTACAACTTTTTTTAATTCAGGCCTTAGTTTTTGAGATAATAGGGTTGATATACAAATGTATATTCATATTTTGGAAATTTCAAACGAATAGAACTCAATGAGTTTTCACGCTAGAATAAAAACAATAACAGTTTTGGAATCCTTGAAACATTTCTAACAAAAATATAGAGCCGGATGTTCCCTTTTGCCCTCAAAATATTTTTTTATATCAGCTCAAATCCGAATCCCTGAACTGTTTTTTCCCCACATTCTAGTTAGCGATCGCCACGAAATAGAAAATTGAGAATTCAGCTGTGTTAAAAAATATTATGATGGAAAAAGTTTAGAATCCATCTATATAGTGTTGTTAAGGATGTTACAAGGATTCCAAAACTGTCATTGTTTTTATTCCAGTATGAAAACTCATTGAGTTTTATTCGTTTGAAATTTTCAAAATACACATATATATATATATATACAAACCCCATCATCTCAAAAACTAAGGCCTGAATAAAAAAGTTGTGCAAGCAAAATGTGTTTCTTTTTCCAAAATACATATTCTGCGAAAATTTCAGAACAATCAGTTTACAATTGGCAATTTTGGGCCCCCATGCCCCCTCTCAAAATGTACCAGTTGCGAATGTTCTACCCAACTTTTTTTCAATGTCCTCATCATATGGAATAGGAAACATGGTTGAGCCGTGAAAGAGAAATGTACACAGACACCCCCTTAAAGCCTGGACTACAACATTTTCGGCAGATCTTTTAGTGTAGGCACTGTAGTGTTTGTCGCAACAAGTCAGTCATCCGGACAGTTTGACGAATGGACGTAGGGCAAACGACTAACGTGTGCACGGGCCTTTAGAAAGACATTTATTGCTATCAGTTGAACTCACTTTATTTTGTGTAGCGCGGAAGTCAAACTATCACTGCAGCTCAAGAGGGGGACAATGAAACTCGGGCGGTTTCAGGGGCAAATCCGCCCTAAAATATCCAGCTCTGTGAATAAAACACGCGGGTAGTAAACTGGTCTGGTACCATTCGAGTGAAGCTACGTTCAGGATATAGCTGTAATTACTTCCTATTATCACATCCGCTATGAATATCAGCCCTATGCCCCAAATTATCAGCTGCTTTTATTGCGTAGTCCTGAATTCTCAAGTTTAAGTTTAAAATCACAAGATCTTTGGAGATACAGAAAGGAGCGGTGACCCTTGTAGAACGCTGCTGAGCATCAACTGTGAAAAGTTCAAACTCATTCAGCGTCAGTATCTGTTATAAAAGTGCTCGATACGTATGAAAACGGGAGTTTCAACTGCCGGACTTGTGTTTTTTCAGTTGAATATCGTTAAGTAAATGACTCTTAGGGTGCATAAAGCCATACATTTCATGCTTTGTAGTTCTATGCAACATCGTTTCATAACATGAGCAAACCCTAGTCATAGAGCTGTGCACGACGCACATGCAATTAAGTACAGTAGTTCGGCAGTAGCTGCTACTACAGTTGCGGAAATAAAAAAAAAAGGATAGTGATGAAACTATCAAAACAGTAATAAAGGTAACTTTATATTTATCTGTCCGCTTCCAGTCCTTTCTCTGTAATGTTTAAAAGATTGTTGAATCAAGGGTGCAGACGTTGGGGCAACAAAATTTTGGTAGTATGTGAGGTAATTCTTTGAAGCCACTCCAAAAGTTGTGTCTATTCGCCTGTTGCGCTGGTAATTCAAGGAAGTTTTTTTTTTAACAGTTGACAAAAATATTTAATTCACCCTGCGAGTTCTGTAAGCACGAGACACCTGTACTGCTCCAGCCAATGAGGAACAGGTAAGGTTCTACTCTTCCCATATGTGAAATGAAATCGAGAGCCAAGTTAGTTCTGCACTTGGAGTTTGCAGCTGCTATTGGTATCGAGAAATATCCACGTGTATCGCGGTAAGCAGATTGTTGAGCTCTTTCTTTGCCTCAAAGGAACTGGTCTCCAATAAGAGTTACAACACGTTACCAGACGGAAATTGGACATTACCTTTGTTGCGGTGGCCGATGTACCTACACTTCGAGGTTGCCCACGCCACTACAATTACGACCACCCGCATACAACAAACAACCAGCCCCGACTGTCCAATAGGCCGCGACTGTCCAATTGGCCGCGACTTTCAGTTTGTGAAGATTCACCGCTATTTCCCAGTTATGGGCTACACTAGCATAAAAATAATGCACGTTTTGATGCTGTCAATCATCATGAAACAAATGAGTACATTCGAGTACATTTCAGCAGTGAATGATCTCAGTTGTGCATTTCAGAATGGGCGAATAATGATATTCATAGATATCGTGATTGTGCCGGAAACATTATTTGAAGCAAAAGTTTCTAAAAATAGAACAAATTATTAAACGTTTCTTCCCCAAAAATCGATTAAAACTGGATAGCAGAGATTGCATTCTTTTAGCAGTTGCTGACGCAAAAGAAAGGCCTCCGGCCAGACCCCCGGCCGGCGCAAGGTGATAGGCCGGGGAGGGGCATAAATTATGCAGGGCGATAACAGTGGCCGTGATTGGCCAGGTCGGCGCCCCGGTGGGTCAGTACTTCCAGGTCTGACAAAGTGGCAGCACTAATGCAGTGTAGCATATAGTGCAAGACTCGGACAGGCAGCGCAGCAACACACAGTAAACGCAACACAGGAGCACTCACGCAACGCAGCACAGCAACATTCAGGCAACGTAACACCACATTCCGCCAAGGTAGCGCAACAGTGGCAACACGATAAACAGTCAGGCAAAGCAACACACCGCGCCGCCAACGTAACACAGCACTCAGACAAAGCAACACAACAGTCGCCACGCAATAACTAACACTCGAGGCACCGCAACACAACACTCCGGAAATGCAACGCAGCAACACCAAGGCAACGCAACAATCGCAGCAGTGTCAGTAATCCTGTCAGTGGGAGGCTGACAGCAGCTGGTAACGAGCTGTCAGCGCTGCGGCGGTGGAGTGTCAGCCCGCAGAGTCAATCAGCAACTGCGCTGACGCCGGCACAATCGTCGGCCTCGGCTTCATTATCTCCCACTGTGGTGTGGTCTTCTGTGGTCTACTGCGCGTGGTCTTCTGTGGTTTACTGCGCGTGGCCTGCTGTGGTCTACTGCATGTGATTTGTTGTGGGATACTGCGTGTGGCCTGCTGTGGTCTACTGCGTACGGTCTGCTGTGTGTGGTCTGCTGTGGTCTACTGCGTGTAGTCTACTGTGTGCGCAGTTCTACGCGTGGTTTGCTGTGGTCTACTGCATGTGGTATGCTGTGGTGTGCTGAATGTTATATACTGTGGTCTGCTGTGGTCTACTGCATGTGGTCTGCTGTGGTCTACTGCATGTGGTCTGCTGTGGTCTGTTGCGTATGGTCTACTGCATGTTCAGTTCTGCGCGTGGTCGGCTGTGGTCCACTGCTTGTAGTCTGTTGTGATCTACTGCGTGTGGTCTGTTGTGGTCTACTGCGTGTGGTGTGATGTGATCTACTGCATGTGGTATGTTGTGGTCTACTGCGTGTGGACCGCTGTGGTCCATTGACATGTAGCCTGCTGTTGTCTACTGCATGTGGGCTTTTGTGGTCCACTGCGTGTGGTCTGCTGTGATATACTCATGTGGTCTGCTGTGGTCTACTGTGTTTGATCTGCTGGGGCTGCTGTGGTCTGCCGTGTGTGGTGTGCTGTGGTCTACTGCGTGTAGTCTACTGTGTGTGCAGTTCTGCGCGTGTTTTGCTGTGGTCTACTGCGTGTGGTATGCTGTGGTCTGCTGAATGTTATATATTGTGGTCTGCTGTGTGTGGTCCGCTATGGGCTGTCATGGTAGGTCACCAAAGATAACCCTGGCAGATGACCAAAGTCATCCTCGGTAGATAATCGGCCTCATCTACCACAAGTCGCATGCGTGACACACAAAGCTACAGAAATAACAGGCCTGTTATATAAGGGCAGTTCGGGACGGCCTCACGCAATCAGCCAAGGAAACTAAAGACTTACCCACTCCACGGCAGCTGCCGTAAAGAAATAAACAGATTCTGATCAGCACGCCAGCCAGCCTCAGTAAAACGCCATCACTGGGCTCTGATTCTTTCGTTTATGCGGTTTTCGTACTATGAAACTTTATGCAGGCATTTGAACAAGGATTTTTACTGCTGTTGTCATCATCATTTATTTAATAGGCATTAATTTCCATGCTCAAACTTCGATTTTTTTTTTAATTCTATAGAAAGATAAAAGCAAACGCAAGGTCGTTACGAGATGACACCTTACCAAGAAATCCATATGCGCTAGTTCGTGCTGTATATAAGTCATCGATACACTCCAGAGGCGTACACTATGGCCTCAAGGACGGAAGACTCACATGATAATTGCAAGTCCCCCCCACGTCCTCATTGCTGGGTAGGTCAGTGCCCCCCCGCTACAGTGAACTATGAAGGTCAGAAACCCTGCAGTTGTAATCTCGAGCACCTCAGACTTGGTCTCACTGGAAGAGAAGCGAACCTCAGATCTAGAGACCGACGAAGAGCTCTCTGACCAAACTCTGCTGCCACACGTGCAAGTGCTCTAGGCTGAGGTATAACGGTATTATTTTACTACGCTTCTCCGTAGAGTTCTGTTAGCTATGTACTCAAAACTCGGTCTAGAAGTTAGTCTTTTGAATGCGTTCACTCATCCTCTCGTCCGCATTTTTTTTGTACCGTCGTTGTAAACCCAAATGCGTGTACGCCAAAAAGGTTATTAAATGTTAGCTGTTAAATTAACTTCCTGGGCAAGTGGCACTAGGCAAGTTACGGATATCCCCTCATATTTGTAGTGAAATAAAACTCAGGAAGCAGTGCAATTTCCGCTGTTGCCACGGGACAGTGACATATTAGGACGGTTGGGTGAGTGAACACGTTCCAAAGACTAACGAATAGACCGGCCTTTAATAGGAGAGTTAGTTTGGCAAGGAAATTGTACATGCAACCTAACTACAGCTTATACAGTATTGTCTGACAAGTAGCGCAAGTGCCCGTGCAACGATAGGATGTAGGCACCCCATCTGGCGTGCCTATGCAGCGCGGCTATGCAGCTTTTCGGGCGGTGTAAGGGAAGACGAGCTGGTTTTGGAACAAGACTGTCCTCAGGGTGCATACATTCATAATTTTATGTTAATTGACACATATTCGTGTTGCGGTGGCTATCTCTCATGTAGCTACGTGCCGTATTATCTGCTCAACGTGGGGGAGTCTAGTGTCCCTCTACACGTGGGTCTGGATCTGCTACTGCATGCCCTCGAGCTACTTCAAGTTGAAAATGATAAACTTTTACAAAATATAGGAGAAATGTAGAACTAAAAATTTATCTTGCATCCTTTGAAGCTTTATTTCTTGACCATTTCAGGGCGAGAACTGTCAAATAGCTTTGAAATACACTACCAAAACGTCACTTTACATCCCTTTGAAAGCTGTTTCTCTTATCCTTTTAAGGAAGGAAGTGCCTTACAGCTTTGAAATGCACTGCTAAAATTTCACCTAACATCCCTCTCACTGACAGTATTTTTCTCACAAGCCTCGAGCAGAAAGATTCATAAAATATTGAAGAGCAGAGCTGCAACCTGAAAGCAATTCTTCAGTGCCAGGGAGTGCCCGCACCTCGCAGGAAGCACCGAACCTTCACACAACTGCCCGCACTGCGAACAAAGCGCCAGCTGTGCAGGATCGCACCAGCCCCATAAATACTAAGCACACTGCCTGCCCCTCGCATGCATCAATTCAATATCTCAGCAATTACAGCCATTGTCCTATTACCACACCCCTGAGGTACCGCGACAGCCCTCGTGCCTCATTTGGAAGATAAACTAATGCACGCTATAGAGTGTGCTGGGTGTGAGAGCGTTTGGTTGCTTCCTGCTTAGGGCAAGGACGTGAGGTATTGATGTGTCTGTTACTGGTAAAGGGCTGATTACTTGGATGATTACCTTACGTTGATGATTCTTAGGACGAAGTCCAGGTGGCGTTATACGCACAACCTATCTGGTGCAGAGATGATATTGCACTCTGTGATCAGGGGAGGACTAGTAGCAGGTTAGTAACGTGGCATTTTCAGAGGCAGTTTCACGAAGTAGGCTTCCATAACGCTTAGACATTTAAAGTTTCAGAACCGATGGCGTTCCGAATGTGACGTGACAATCGTAAAACATAAATCAGTAATTGTTCAGTCTTGTCACTCACAAGCACTCCACACTATTGCACGAAGACAATTTTTGTTGATTTTGTTTTCAATTCTCTGTGGCGCAAATTGGGGCTCGCAATCTCTATCAGTAATGTCACCTGGGCGAAGCACGTGGTTTTTAGGTGGTCCCATAATAGCAACTGCCACGGCCACATTGCAATTAGGCTGCCACATGACCAGGATGATACTTGGTTCATTTCACTTCTTTCAGCCAATGTGACTGTCACGTATCTAAATCGCAGTTGATCATGTCACAATGGCCCGGTGTATTTTCACATGGCAGTTTCTTTCTGCAACAAGTTTCATATCGAGCGAAAGTGTTCGGCCACATACGGACCAGACGAGAACGAGGTGGTCGCAACCTCAGGCCAATGGATGAAGATGTGGGGCCGAGGTGGTCTGAATATGGAACAGCTACAAGAGACCACATGAGCCTCATCCTTTCTGTTTGATAGAGAGGCTTCCACGGCCCCTGTTGCCAAACTGCTAGGGTGAATGATGCCCAGTTTGTGGCTCCAGTCATTAGTTTCAGATGATGTCGATCAACATATTTAGCTTAATCATTTAACTGCGTAGAAAATATAGTCCGTCAGCCGTTCATATTTACAGCGTGCACACAATAAAAACCATTCAGCGTAATTCAGCGGCACCACTTGGGTACATCGTCCTTCAGGCTATAAAACTGGAGATTGTTGGTCTGCGTCAACAAATACAATGTTTTTACAAGTAAATACTCAGAAACGTATTCGAATACTGCTGTTGCTTTACTAATTAGTAGAGTATGTTAACAAAATACAGCTAAGAGGGGCGACAACCATCCCTCTCTGCTAGATATTTTTGACTCCATGCCACAAACTGCAGGCAGAGAGAACTCGCACATTCTTCGTGCTGAAAGAAAAATCCAGCTGGACCCCGGGGCTCCTGCCGAGCAAAACTGCCACTAATGAAGACATCGCCACTGAAGTGCTGCCTGGAACGGCAAAAATTCTTATGATTGCACTCATTACCGGGTGTCATCAGGTGCCAGCGCCGCT
>LQNS02276482.1:1893072-1922577 GCA_001587735.2 Parhyale hawaiensis | reverse complement strand
CAGCGCAAAGCCTGCTGGCTGAGCTAACAAGTCAGTCGAACAGACGCAAGTGAGTGTCAGCAGCTGAAGCCCAGACCGGTGAGCAATACTCGAACGCAGGCACCAAAAACGCATAATAACATCTATGGGCAGCCTGACTGTCACCAAACACAGAGTTCACCTTACGCAGGAGCCCAATCTTAGTGGTAGAACGTGATACCAACCTTCTAATATGCTGCTCAAAAGTAAGCTTCTCATCAAAGGCAACACCAAGAATCTCCAAGGAGCTAGACTCCTGAAGCAAAGTGTCATCAATCTCCAGTTGGGGATGCTGCGGTACAAGTATCCGAGACCGACTGATAATCACTGACTTGGTCTTACTGGCATTCAGCTTCATACTCCAGGCCGAGCACCATGCACTAATGTGTGACAAATCCCTATTCAGAGACTGAGCGACAGCATCAGGCAGGCGAGGGTCAGGTATCACTGCAATCAAAGTGGAATCGTCCGCATAGTTGATCATCGTGTTTTCAAGCAAAGAGAACATGTCACTAGTATAGAGAACGAACAACAGCGGGCCAAGCACACTGCCCTCAGGGTCGAAAAGACCCAACCCCGACTGAGGCGCTTAAAACGCCGTCATCAGACACACTCTGCGTTCCCTCAGAAACAAAATCGCGAATGATTGACAGAACCCTACCACCCACACCAAAGGATTCCAGCTTGTATAGTAGACCCCTGTGGTTAACCCTGTCAAACGCCGTCCGCTCACCTGCCTGCATGCCATATTATGCCTGCAGTTCGCTCACCTGCCTGCATGCTAAATTATTACCCGGCCTGTCGCTGGCTCCCCTATGCAGCCCCCATCGGTCACCAGCCGCCTACCTCCCAACTTTGTTTACAAGTTCTCTGCAAAGCTCTGCTCTGCTTAAAGTTTATCGCAGTTGTGAATAACGCATTAGAAAACGTTAGTAATTGAATTTTAGTGTTACTATTTCACATAGGGTATTTGATCGCTACAACGCAGTTGCCTTATAATTTTCTATGTTCGCTCTGATCTCATTCATTATTCTGTATTATGTTTTAGAGGATGTGTTGCAACGTCCATAGTTGAAATGAAACTTGAGGATTGTTTCGACTGCAGAAATCGCTCTCTTGACGAGCTGGGTGCGGTGCGACGACGATGATTGTAAATTTATCGGGTTGCTTCTGCATGGCAACGAGCTATAGAATTCGCTTGGTTACAGTTTTACTGAGGTCGAAGAATGAATTATCCAGCAAACCGTTGCTATAAACGTTAGGTCGCTACTACGGACTCAGGGTTTGGTTAGACCCTCGCCCTCTACGAAGAAAGGTAACGAGAAGTTGGCACTTATAGCCGGCCCATGCAAAATGCCACACTGGTGTGGGCAGTTTTTTGAGCTTATGGTTGAACCACGAATCCCCACCTCTGGTAGTGAGTGACTCAGTCCTAATTGTAGTCGGTGGCCCACACTGCCCGTAATATAATGATACAGTAAACAGTGAAAGCAAACACCTTGTCTCTGAAGCACAAAACCGTAAATTGTTTTTACTAAATATAGTGCAAATAAGCTCATTTTGCACTCCCTAAATGCAAAACCATAGTCGCATTTAGCACAAGAAACAATAGAATTTAGTGATCAGGACCAAAGATTTTTTTTTTTGTTGAATTATTGAGTTACTTTAACTTCTCTGCGTGAACAGTAGTGCGGAGGCTCGCTAATGCCAAGACTGCCGCCATGACAGCCACACTGACGTTTCAGGCAACAACGATAGCTGATTTTATGACTTCTGTCGATAACAATGATACCGAAACTGTTATTGATAAAACTCTTTCTTAAATTTCCTGTTGTGATTGCCAGTTGCTTGCGATAACTAACGAATAGAATGCCATGGATTTATCGGTTTTGAAGTTACTTATTCTGCCAGTTAACAACGATAAAGGGCCGGCAAAAGAACATCGAGCTTTCGTTGTCGACGTTGAGGTAAAATTCTCAATTACAAACAATTGATACACTGCCACTGATGCCGAATTCACATCTGCTTTCGTACGAGCAGCTGGAAGCGAGGATAAGCAACACAATTGTCGATTTGCAATATATTTAAATTCGGTAGCGCTGATACGGTGGCATGAACTACATGCGAGCAGCCCATCCTGACATCACGTTGTCCCTACGAAAGGCTAATGTGGCTCGGCACGAGATATATATACTAGCATGGACACGGCCGCTGCTGCCCCTGGCAGGGGCGTAACAGGGAGGAGGAAGATGGGGTTGGGGTGGTGAAATAAACCTTTTCTTCTTCGTGCAACATTTGGGGTAACAAATTCTGCCAGGCTTTTAAGTGCGAACATAATATTACTAATGCATTATTTATAAATTAGTTGAATACTCAAATTGCTTAGCATGAAAGAGGAAACCGTCTGTTCTGATACCGTGGTACGCGGCTCAGGGAGCTGCTCCTTTAAACAAACCTAAGACGACTCTGGCTCTTCTGGAGCGACCCTAGGTGTAGATCGATGATGTCGCTGTTCTATGCTCTACTCAATCCTAAAGTCTTCATTGATTGCTGCACTTCGGTTGAGATAAGCCACAGACTGCACGTACTTGGCTGTTGGTTAACAAAGTGAATTAGGACTAACTACCACAAACGAAATAAAACTCAGTCTGCGAGTAGATACGAGTGTTAAAAGAGCAAGCCTGGGACTCATTACCAGGATTTTGAACAGAATCTAAGGACATAATAATTTTTCGTATTGTCAGTTTCTAAGAACTGCTCTTCTAATGATCCCAATTAACATTCCTCATTCATTCAATAATGGTCAAAAACGACAAGTTTTTTATATTCTTATAATTAAATCAGGATGTCTCGCAAACAGTGCTAAGCTGCCATGATAGGAAGCGATCCGTGTTTCTCAGTATATAATTACATCCTCTCATATAAGTTGCATTCACTTGCTAAGTTTACGAAGCACCCGAACTAACCCTGCTTTGGTATATGCGTGGGACTTCAAACATAAGTGCCGCAAGTTAACTCTCCCACGGCCGAAAATACTCTATCTAGGCGCCGTTGATACTCTCGTGAGACCAGCCATGCTTTATTTGTATCTGTTGATACCTCCGGCGAGTTCATATAGCCGAGGAAACTCAATGTGAAGGTTACTATGGGCCTATGGCTATACAGAAGTAATATTTTTTTTAACAACCTGGTGAGCGAGGTCAGTGCCAATATTGTACCCAAGCGAAAGTTTAACAAAGGGTAGGTATAGGGCAAGAATATAGCTTCACGTCTGAGGTACACGCTCTGCATGGTCAATATATCTTAAGTACGCGGGTTAAAATAAAAGGGATTCCACATCATGTTCGACGATTAAATTCAATTCTGACCCGGAGCGGAGACACGACGGTCGGCCACCGGTCTTGCTCCGCTAAACTCTACTTTTTGCACACTTTCAAGTGTTACGGCACCAACGTCATAGCCCCAGCTGCAATAACCATCGTCCACATCATATACGAATTACTACTCTGTACCACATTTGTGCTTGCAACTTTAACTGTGAGTCCGAAATTTAGAAGATAAAAAATACTGACACATCAATTAAGTCTTGTTCTTTAAATTTTACGAAGTTCTACTTTGGAACGGGAATAATTCATCATCAAAAAATAAAAAGTACACCACACCAACATTCATACTACATTATAGGGCGCTAGTGCTCTTCTACTTCAGTGGCCACATCTGTGCAACGATATAGATAAAATGGACGGCACCTAAAGTAATGCAACAAAAATTATATTTCCGCTATGAAACTTACCGTACGCGCGTCGCCTACTGCAGTCGGACTCAAGTCTCTCGAGCAAAGACGACACACAGAGCAACGAACAGAAATATTAAAGTACTTGAATGGCTTCAATGACGGAAGTAAATAAGAACTTTTGAGTGAGAAGTCAGAGATCGCTTCTGAAACAATAGACCAAATTTGAAACAGAGACAGTCAACGCGTCCAACAATTCTTATTGACGTACACTGGGAGCACCACCCTCTACACCTACGAACTCCTCTTCTAGGATTCACCAACTGTTTACGGCTAATTCTTTACAGGCCATCCTAAGTAGTAGGAGTTGTAATGTATCGCCATCTCACGCTCCGGACGTATGCGTCTTTGTCGCGCCCAACAATAACTTAGTTTATTTGACAGGTTACAGATTCTGTTCACCTACCATGGTGTTTGTCATAAAGTATTGCAGTAATTGTGTTGGTAAAATTTCAAAAACAGCACAGCACATTGGAATGTTCTTAAATCTTGGAATTAACCCCTGAGAGGCTACCTTAGTACATCATCTTTCGTGTCCCAACTAACTTAACGTCTCTGAGTCTCCACAGGTCTACTGCAACTAATTTTGGTAGATTAGATTAGATTAGATTAGATAGGCGGCAGTAGACGAACCAAAAGGCCCATTCCCAAAAAGACACCGAGATTTACACCCCGATCCTCTATGAGCTATTGCCATTATGTTNTAGTTGTATTATTCGCTGAACACAGTCGATTTTGGTTGTGAATGGTTTTTTTACGGTTCATTATGGTAGATCATGGTTGTGCAGCTAAAACCTTTATGGTTGTAATTGGGTGTTTATGGTTGGGAATTATGGTTGATATTATGGTCAAAGGTTGTGACATATCTCTACCATACTGCACCCCATAAATGGTTGAGTATGGAGGATACATCGATAATAAACAACCAAAGTCTCGACCATAATCATAGTTGTTCTACTATAATCACAACCATAATTTCCGACTGGGCTACCACAAACGAAATAAAACTCAGTCTGCGAGTAGATACGAGTGTTAAAATAGCAAGCCTGGGACTCATTACCAGGATTTTGAACAGAATCTAGGACATAATAATTTTTCGTATTGTCAGTTTCTAAGAACTGCTCTTCTAATGATCCCAATTAACATTTCTCATTCATTTAATGATGGTCAAAAACGACAAGTTTTTATATTCTTATGATTAAATCAGGATGTCTCGCAAACAGTGCTAAGCTGCCATGATAGGAAGCGATCCGTGTTTCTCAGTATATAATTACATCCTCTCATATAAGTTGCATTCACTTGCTAAGTTTACGAAGCACCCGAACCAACCCTGCTTTGGTGTGTGCGTGGGACTTCAAACATAAGTGCCACAAGTTACTTTGGCTAGGCGGCGTTGATATTCTCATCAGACCAGCCATGATTTTTTTAATCTGTCGATACTTCCGGCGAGTTCTTATAGCCGAGGAAATTCAATGTGAAGGTTACTGTGGGCCTATGACTATTCGGAAGTAATATTTTTTAACAACCTGGCGAGCGATCTCAGTGCCAATATTGTACCCAAGCGAAAGTTTAAAAAAGGGTAGGTATAGGGCAAGAATATAGCTTCACGTCTGAGGTACACGCTCTGCATGGTCAGTATATCTTAAGGACGCGGGTTAAAATAAAAGGGATTCCACATCATGTTCGACAATTAAATTCAATTCAGACCCGGAGCGGAGACACTACGGTCGGCCTCCGGGTTTGCTCCGCTAAACTCCAGTTTTGCACACTTTCTAGTGTTACGGCACCGACGTCATAGCCCCAGTTGCAATAACCATTGTCCACATCATATACGAATTACTACTCTAGACCACATTTGTGCTTACAACTTCAACTGTGAGTCCGAAATTTAGAAGATAAAAAATACTGACACATCAATTAAGCCTTGTTCTTTGAATTTTACGAAGTTCTACTTTGGAACGGGAATAATTCATCATCAAAAAATAAGAAAGTACACCTCAACAACATTCATACTACATTATAGGGCGCTAGTGCCTTGCTTTCATCAGAGTTTGCTCTTCTACTTCATTGGCCGCATCTGTGCAACGATATAGATAAAATGGACGGAACCCAAAGAAATGCAACAAAATTTATATTTCCGCTGTGAAAATTACCGTACGAGCGTCACCTACTGGAAGTCGGACTCAAGTCTCTCGAGCAAAGACGACACACAGAGCAACGAACAGAAATATTAAAGTACTTGAATGGCTTCAACGACGGAAGTAAATGAGAACTTTTGAGCGAGAAGTCAGAGCTCGCTTCTGAAACAATAGACGAAAACTCCAACACCAAGTTTGAAAAAGAGACAGTCAATGCGTTCAATAATTCTTATTGACGAACACTGGGAGCACCACCCTCTACACTTACGAACTCCTCCTCTAGGACTCACCAACTCTTAACGGCCAATTCTTTACAGGCCATCGTTAGAAGTAGGAGTTGTAATGTATAGTCATCTCGCGCTTCGAACTTATACGTCTTTGTCGGGCCGAACATTTAATTAGTTTATTTGACAGGTTACAGATTCTGTTAACCTACCAGGGTGTTCGTCATAAAGTATTGCAATTATTGTGTTGGTAAAATTTCAAAAACAGCACAGCACATTGGAATGTTCTTAAATCTTGAAATTAACCACTGAGAGGCTACCTTAATCCATCATCTTTCGTGTCCCAACTAACTTAACGTCTCTGAGTCCCCACAGGTCTACTGCAACTAATTTTGGTAGCACGAACATCTCTCTGACTGAGCTTTATTCTTGCTCCTACCTTTCTTTCCCAGATATCAAATGGATTTTGTCATAACGACGACGGATCATAGAGGGCAGGAGCGTGAGTCCCAGCTGCTCACTGGGAAAGCACCTCGTGGTCCGTCTACTGCCTGTTATCTAATTTACTCGCCAGCTCGCTGAAATCGTGATTATCCCACATGAGTCCACAGCCATATTAATGTCTTTTCTGGTAAAATGCTATCTAAATAACCTTTGGACTTTAAGTAAGTATCTGCTTATTCATAACCATGTAATTCCCCTGAAGAAAATTAAATTCAGGTCTGTCGAAATGGGCCATCGCTGGGGGATAATAATCGGCTTTTGAAATGCCCAAAATTGTACAAAAAAAAATAGCTGTGACCTCCAAAAATTGAGGAATTTTATGCTAAAAAACCACGTGCGTACGTAATGCAGGTAATGCGCAGTTACAGGAGATGCGACAAACTTGCCCATGGCGCCAGCGGTGCTCGGAGAGGGGGACACTAAGGGGGCGGTGGCCCTTGTATGCAAGCGGAGGAGGATCATTAGGAGGCAAATAGCTGGAAAATTTTGGTTAGTAAAACTTTAAAGCAAAGATACCTCCAGTTCTGCTTATTTAGCGCTTAAAGACAGACTTATTCTCGTTTCTCCTGATGGTTGTCAGGATGTTGCCCCCCCCCCCCCAACTGGGGGATTTTGAGGCACAGCCAAGGAGTTCGAATCGAGGAATATCCAGCTTGTTATTTCTAGTTAAACAATCAATCAAGTTCGCAAAATCACAGACATTATAACTACACGAAATACTGCAAACGTAAAATTTATATTAAGAGACAAATTGAGAAAAACTTAATTTCTTGACTAGTGTTGGTGGATAATCAGTTATCGTTGTATCGTCATTTGAACTTAATGTGGTCAAAGTATTTCATGTATTTCGTCTCAAGGCAATGTAACTGACAAGTTTTATTTAGAATTTTGCCACGTATATTAATTTCTCTCTTGATACATCTTGGCGTTACGTTTGCAGAATCATGTTTAAAAACTAATAAAATCAGCAGCACTAGTTTACTCTTTTGTGGATTCAAAGCTCGTACCACACGACCCACTGACGTTATGCGAGCCCTACGTCGTGGTCATTTGCCCATTAAATAATGATGGAAGGGACCGCCCACCTCATTTTTATATAGAATCAGACTTTTTCTACGAAGTGGAAATTTTTCATTCAACTAACTTGAGCTGCACATCAACAGCATCAACTTCCGCCAAGCAACGCAGGGCTAAAAGCTAAAATGATAGATAGACCTAAAGACTAACAAAGAAGTGAACAAACAAATAATGAAACGAACAAACAAACAAACAAACAGACTGTCGGAACATCACCAAAAATTACTGTAAATTATCAATAATTGCTCTTGCCTTCCTAAAGATTCTTGCAAGATAAGGTTGTAAGGATCCGCCCAAAACTTTTTTTTAGCTATGTCGCTAACAAACAAACAAACAATAGAATGACGACCAACCCCAGCAAACATATAACATTCTTGGCGACATAATTATGGTATAACTACTACGAGGTTCCAACAGAAGAGCATTTCATAAACGGCGTATCCATGGCATTTTAGCTTATTCATCATATATTTTTTAATTTTCCATTGATGCAAACTTTAAATCATGATTCGGTTCTGCAAGCGCTGTTGTGGGACGCAGCACCAAATAAAATATACAGTATAACACATTACCTAAAGTCCTGAAGCATCCGTCACTGGGGACGTTAGGAGCCTATGTATTAATTATCGCCAAACCCGCCCTGGCAGAAATGTAGCTAGCGATTGTCATGATAAGGTATAATGTATGGATAAGCTAAGCTCATTAGCTTGACTTGAGCTGAGCACAAATCACATGCTGTGTACTCTCCTCTTTGGATTGTATTGTAGGTGAATTTCGTAGCCTGATTACGGTTGAAACGACATAAAATAGTATTGAATTGAACATTTTATCAGTCTCAAGGATAATTAACTTGAGTTTAGCGCATGAAATTCAATCTAAAATGGCTCATGACAAATGTTCTTGACACATTAAAGCTAGCGAGATTGGTTATCTCGGTCCAAGTAGGTCATTCGATGCATATTTCTGAAGTAGGTTCCTTTCTTAGCTTCTAGAATCTTGGCGATCGACTGAGACAAACCTGCAGCTGCCGTGGAGCTACGCGGCCGCAATAGGAGCTGCTGCAGGCACCGCTTGGCAGCATCAGAACTCCACCAACTGAGCTCCAGTACAGTGCATGTGCAGTACCGCTTTTGCTGTCTGTGCAGGACGTAGCGTCGGTAGATGTGACTATCTCCTAATTACGGATAATTTGAAAGGGCGGGCCCTTGCTACAGTTTCGTCCCCACCACAACAGTAAAAAGACCGAGCTCTGCGCCCTTGGGCCACTTTCACTTTACGGCTGAGCAGCAACTAGTCTCAGGTAACGGCAGGGGCTGAGCTATAATGCTGTTCTCCCAATAAATATTTGGCACAGTAAATCGTGTAATAATTGTATTTTAAGTAAACGGTGTTACTTTGCTACAAGCAATCTTCTTCCTCTTGTATTCCGACGGGAGAAAAAAAAACTTCCCTGGCAAGATAGCAGAGCGTGACTAAAATAGAATTAGGGAGACGTAAGAGTATGGCATCCCACACACAACTTTGCAGCCGAGTTATTTGCAACAAACTTCGTAGCACTTCCAATGAGAACCTTTGAGTGTCCGACTAGCCGAGAGTTGCGGCAGAAGTGGCGTATTTGGCATTACTGCACACACAAAAACGGGTCGACTTCTGTACCGCTGCATCCACAGAAGCGCTGCCTGATAAGCCAGGGGTCGCTTTACGCTTCATTACCGGCACCGCTTGATATTTCGGCAACTGTGGGACCAAACGGGGGCGGCTGAGCATTTGCCACTGAAGTGCCAATTTAACCTCACTACCAGGCAGTAGCAATAACGATACAAGCTCACACGCCTACGAGTAATAATAATGCGGCATTATGGGCTCGGAAGGTAGTAGTGACTGCTGTTTGTTTGTGTGTTTATTACTGCACGCTGCTGCACTGAATCGGAAGTTGGGCTGTAAAGGGAACACTGTTGATCTCTAGCGAGTGTGTGTCCGAGGCTCGGAATGAAAAGCGATGCTTTCAAATCGGGTGGCTCAGTGCGCCTACGCCGCTCACAATGAGCAGTTGTGCTGTGTCAGGAGCTGGCTGTAAGTGTCCTACAGACTCCATTAGTTATAGTTGATATACATGTCTTACACGACGTGACAAGGAGGTACTGATGACGCGCTCTATTGCACAAGCATGCCAATATCATTCTTGTGATATCATCAAGCATGCCAATAACATTGCTAGGATATTGTTTTGCTGTTACCGTTAGTGGCTGCCCCCGACTTTCTAGTTGGTGCTGGCGCACAGTTTATCTCGGGTGTTCCATACAAAGACTTGCCCGCTGTCAATCCATCTCTCTGGAAACGCTATTTATTATCAGCATTTGGGTAATTATGATTTTTTTCACACTAAACAAATGGCGTATTATTACTAACTAACGGTGACCACCAGTGGGGTACTGACAGATTGTTACGTGTCACCGCCATGATATAGTAGCTAGAGGCAAGCATATAATGTGAGTATTTTAATCTCCATTGATAACGATACGAAAGAGCCTATGTTTGGGCTTCCGAGCGATTGCCCGACACATTCGAACACTTATGAGCAAGAGATTAATCGCACGTGGAACAGCAGGTGTTATAAGTACCAAGAAATGACAAGAATTGGGAATAAAAATTAGGTATGTCCAGGGAAAGAGGGAAGAAAAGACACACTCGGAATAAATCTTGGGAAATAAGCAGAAGGAAAAAACCTTTCAGACGGCTAATTTGACAGAAGCGGTAGCCCTGCTAATGTTTCCCAAGATGTCAATGAACGCCATTTTGATGAAGATCAAAATACTGCGCTATATTATCGCAACTTGAGTATTTTCTACCCACCCANCCACCCACCCACCCTCACAGTTACAATCTAGTGAAATTGAAGATAACTTGTCCAAAACTTTAATCCTTATCGTCCGTTCAATTCCCTGCTTTTGATAGATTAAATTGGAAACCAAGTTCTTGCCTGTCAAAACATTCTAAGATGATGAAAATCAGACAAGAACTTGGTTTCCAACCTAATGCTTTATTGGTCTGCAATTAACGGTCAAGATTCATTCCAAAGTTGCGAAGCGGTCATCACTATACAGTAGTTTCGTACATGGTAAAGCTAATCGCAATGGTTTATATAAAGGTAAAGTTAACTTTGATTACATCCTCCACTGGGAAACCACACGTTCTGGTTCGTGCTGCAGATATAGGCCAACTGGTGGATTAAGTGCAGCTGCAGCCGAACATGGGCCGGTAAAATCTATGGCACTGAAACGGAAGGATCAACGACCCGCACCCCCAACCCATCCATCCCTAGCCAGGTAAATGCCGGAAGCCACAAAGCTCCTCGGCTGGCTCGTTGCTTGATCTCGGCACGTAAGCGCAGAACCCATGACATAAGTCAGCCTAGGCGCATGCATGAGTACTGTACTCACCTGTTGACGTCAGCAGCCGGTTGAACAGTCCCTGTCTCCTTTTAACGAACCGGTTACGGAAGGCATAAGCTTCAGAGCGATGACCAAGTCAGGATGTTGCCCGGAGCAAGTCTGTTTCTTTGAACTTCAGAGGCGACACGATATTAAAAACTCAATTTGGACAATTTAATGCAGATGATGTCGAAAGCCTCGATGGCCGAAGTACAGTCACGTTCGCACTTTGTTTTAACGTCCGGAACAGCTTACCGAATGATTACATCGTTAGTTCCACCACACAACAAAACAGAATTTGGAATTTCTACCGCCTTCCATCCCGTTACAGTTTTCTTCTGGTTACTGGTGCCATCGCACGGGCCATCTATGTGCACCTAGTATTTTATTTACACAAATACCCTATGTTACTATGCATATATAAATATTTATACATAAATAGATATGCGACTATGTACACAATAGATCTATACACAGTTGACTGCTAGTGGAGTACTGTATAGGAGTCTATTTACAACGCAGCCCACGGACACCATCACAGCGACTCACATGTTTCCTGTGGTAAGAGTATACAATTTGATTAGATTAAATACCCAAATAGAGGGAACAATAGACCCATTCCCAGGGAGGAGCCGAGACATAGACTATGGTTCTTTAAGAGCTATTGCCCCAATACCAAGGTTAACAAAAATAGGTATGTAAGGGGAACTCATAGCCAGTGGGGACTGAGCAAGTGTAGATTACTTGCAGCAGATTAGTGGTGGTAGTGGAAAATTCATAGACTGGAAATGAAATATAGCGAATGAGTGCTTTTGCAGGACCTGTGCAGACAGCGGAAGCTGTGCAGGTCATACTCAGAGACATCCCTTGCGCTTAGGTATCGCTTTCGAGTGCCTTAGGGTTTTTTATGTGTTACAAATGCATACTCGTACTTTCAACAAAACAAGTGCAAAGTCGACCTGGATTAAAATGAACCCCCGGGGCCCCAATGTTCCAGTGCTGCAGCGATAACTAGAGCCGTTCCAAACTTGTAACCTATCATAAGGAAAGACGGTATTGATAATTCCATAAAATTTATATCTAACTAGAGCACTCTGAGAGCGCATACCTCCGCCAAGCAAGGCAACGGTTACGGAAAATTCAAATTTGCTCTGAAACCATGATTTTCTTTGCCTCAAGTCCAAAATTTAATCATTTGTGCTTTCTGGTAGTGTTAACAGCTTCTGCAATTTTCTTGAAGATCCGTTCAGAACTTTTTGAGTTATGCTGCTAACAACATTATGACAAACCTGAGTCAAACATACAAACGAACCAACCGATCTGCACCAAAATCCAACCATTGATGTCTTTTAATTAACATTAACAAAAACTCCTGTAAATTTCATAAAGATCTATTAATAATGATTGAGTTATACCGCTAACAAGCATAAAATCAAACACAGCGACGCACACGCGAACGAACAAAAAGATCATTACAAAAATTTGGTCATTTACTCTTCGTAATAAACCTAACAACTCATGTTAATATATGATAATCCGTAAATAACTTTTTGTGTTGAGGAATTGACAAAAAATGAGGCAGACAAGCAAACATACAAACAAACAAACAAACAAACGCATGAACGGATCCTCACCAAAAGCTTATCAATTGTTCCTCCTATCATACCTAATAATTCTTGTAAATTCCGTCAAAATCCATCCTTAACTTTTTTAGTAATCCTAATGACACACAAAAACAATAACAGACAAACCCGGCGAAAACATAAGCTCCTTTGCGGAGGTAATAGAACCTTCAGCAATGTTGTATTTCTAAGTCATAACCATGTTATGGTTGTCTAATAAAGAGAAGCATATTATAATTGGATGCATAAATACGCATTACGCGCATGCAGCTTAGACACGGTTCCGACCGACGCATCATTGTAAGAATGGTTGCTTTAGGGCGGAGTTGCTTTAGCGGGATGACATACTCGTGAGAAGGATGCGGGCAACATTTGCAGAAGTGGGCCATTGTGGCCACTTATGGCTCCCCTCAAGAGTTAAAAAGAACTAAGGGCTCCGTTTTCCGGTCTTTTTTACTTATCTGGCTGAGGCGTCGGTGGCCGGAAAAGGCCGCAACCGCCCACCTTGATATTTTGTGCGCATGACTGGCAGCGCAGCAGCGCTGCTTCCCCCAGAAGAGCACAAAGAACAGTTCCTGATTCCAAAGGAACGAAACCAAATATCAGGGGTTCATAGGAGCAGTATTGTTACCTCTGTCAAGGTAGATTTGGTTTCGTTAGTTATTCTGTTTCTCTGTCTGTCACCAATCTTAGTCATAAAGTTACGGACGGATCGTTATAAAATTTATAGGGATTGCTTGGTGGGTTGACAGGAACTGATGATTAACTTTTAGTCTGTTTGTTTATCTGCCTGTTCTTTATGGTAAGGTTACTCAGGTTACTCAGTCATCAATGGATCGTCATGAAATTTGCAGGACTTGTTGAGAATCTTACGAAAGAGCAACGGACCAAATGGTTGTGAAAACCTCTTGTCTGTTTGGCTGTAACGTAACCCAAGAAATTATGCGTGAATCTTCATACAACTTGCAGCAGTTTTAGAAATGTTGAAAGACGAGAATAATCAAATTTTGGTGACGATCAAAAGAAATCCTGATTTCAGAACCAATTTGAGTTTATCGTTAACATTGCCTTGCTTGGCGGAGGTTGGTGAGTATGCACTTTTAAATGTACTGACTGTCTGTGCTCCGACAACTTTCGAAGAAGTTTACTCGAAATGTTTGCTATTAATTATGAGGAAACTGCCTACCCTCTCTGGTCACCTGGTGATTCAGTATTGAGTTTTTGCCACTTGTTTCGGAGGCGATCCTGACCATTTCTGCAAAAGAGACTGGCAGACGGGAAGCTGTTGAAGCCGCCCACGGACTTCAGCCGCTGCTGGTAAGATTATTAGGCTTATTAAAGCCATTGCGTCTTCGCTAACCATTAGAAATGGAGCACGACAGGGTGTTAGGTGGACGCAGCAGGCCAGTGGGGCTGGTAGGTTCAATATATTAAATTGGATGAGCGTCATCTTAGGATGTGACCATATGCATTTAGCGACAGAAAAGCCGATGATAACTCCAGAAAAACAAATTGCATTAAGTAAAGGCTTTTACAGTGGAGTGTTCCTGTAGGCTGTGCTACCGTCATAGCTGCATGTTTGAGCTTTTTGTCGTGGTTTTGTAGTTATCATCGACTTCTTTGTCGCTAAATGCATATTGTCAGAACGCTACTTGAGTGATGAGATAGCTGGAACTGTGACGCTTATGCGTGAGTGAGTAATATCTGTTTCACTCTATATCAACGCACCTGACATGCTATAGTAATAACGATATTAAATACTAATAATGACGGCAATAACAAGAATAGCAAAAATGTTAAAATTATGAAGATAACAGCAGCAGAAGTGATGGAAAATGCTTCTATGTACAAAATTTGTATTATTAATGCTAACAACAAACCTATAAACTTTACTATAGGGGACTCATGTAATATTAGCATTAGAAAGCGTGAACCAAGAAAAATATTGCCCTTGAGGTGGTACTCAATCCACTTAGTGGATTTTTGGAGGAGGAGCTAAGATGCTCAACCAGAAGACTAAACTACCAGCATCTGCTACGACACAATTGATTTTTGGCTACGGCCCCCGACCCAGACGGGGGCCCTTCCGTTGACCTTGTCCGGATGTAGCCTAGTGCACGGAGGCTTCTGGGTTCAGGGGAGCCGCGGCATAGTCCTGCGGGGGTCCTGGGACCCCCGCTGTTTGGATACTGAACCTAGCGTGGGACTTCTGAGTAGAGGTCCCGGTGCACTTTAAACTCTTGCTTCCGGGTTTTGTCGAGCTGGTAGTGTCATTTCGCTGCTCCTTCCTCCCGAACCGGCTATGGCCCCTGTCCAGAGGGGGCTCTTCCGTTCACTTTGTCCGGATGTAGCCCAGTGCGTCTGGTAGCGTTGAGGTCAGGGGAGACGCGGCTTAGTCCCGCGTTGGTCCTGGAGCCCTCGCTGCTACGATCTTGACCCTCTTATGGGACCTCCGAGTGGGGGTCCCAGTGCACTATAATATTTTGCTTCTTGGTTCGGGCGATTGCCTTTCTGGCTACGGCTCCCCATCGAAGGGGTCCCCTCCTGAGTACCACCTCAACACTATTCCTCTCAACAGTGCTGATAACATTATTACCGGCTAGCCTGGCCATCAGTACTGACGGCAAAACATATGCTTAGTTAGACATCATTCCAATATTGGATGGCGGCCGTGGTTTTTCTATGAAGGATAAACCGCACACGCTGGTGTTGCCGACCATCTCATCTCATGTATCTCGTTCTTTAGTAGCTAATATTACAGTAGAATTAGGCAACATGTCCTGCTGAAACCAGTATTACAGGGAAGGCACTGAGAAAATCAGTGTAATAATATACCCTTTCCTTCTGTCTCACCCATCATCGGAATGCAAGGTATAGCTTACGTTTCCAGCGTACCAAGAGATTATTTTCGGCATTGTTTCACTCTGGCGCATTAAATTTCAATCTGGCGCGCTCAGGCAGCAGATTTTATAGATATACGCACACACACATAAATCTTCATAAACTTGTACCTACATATCAGGTGTGTATTATTTAGGGCAGGCAAAGTTCACCGAACTTGAATGAAATACTCATTAGTAGTAACATGTTATAAATAAAAGAGCCAAGGTTACGGAAGCGAACATAGTTTGGTTTAAAATTTACTAAAACTTTATAAACGTTCCGGGATCTACATGTCCCATCATCAGTATCTGAAATGATAAGTAACGAATATCAGAAAAATGGACACTACTATCATTTCTCTAAAATGCAAATGGAAAGACTACAAGGTATCTAAAAGTAAAGAATAAAATACTGTGAACAATGATGCACACAGTTAAGAAATCTATCTGTTAGTAATATATAAAGGATGGGCACTATTTAGTTCGTTTAAAACTGGCGTGAATTGTGAAATAAACATTGATTCTAAAATTCGAAGCTCAAAATGGTCAGTTGCAAATGCTAAAACAGTAAAGTCATTAAGAGACACCGGTACCCCGCACTACTCTGCATGAGCTCTAACGGAAGAGTGAGTGGGGTTGGCGAGAATCTTGCCCGTTCTAAAACTCCTCCCCGCATGCTCACTGGCCCTCATGTGCAACGTACGATAGGTTGACCCTATGTAAAAAGATGCACACTGTGCACAACAAAATTTATACACGAGGGAGCTTTGCATGCTGAGAGGAAGTCGGTCTTTAAAACGGAAAAATGAACCTATGGTGTAATTGTTAGTCATAATGATTTTAAAATCTACATCAGTAAAATATTTAGATAACAATGGTAAAAGCTCTGTTTTCAATTTGTACGACTGAGGTCCAAAGTATTGCATTGAAAAGAAAAATTTCTTTCTTGGGGCCGTCATAGGTTGGCGGTCGTATAACTTGTTCAAAAAGTTATTGATTTGCGACTGCATTAAATTTTGAGGATAGCCATTGTTCTTAAAAAATGAAATCAAAAATTGAAATTCGGAATGCATATGAAAATAAGATGAACAAATATGGTACGCCCGATGAAGTAAAGTAGAAATGGCATTGATTTTGAAACTGCTTGGGGTAGAACTGAAAATAACTGTTGCCAAGTCCAGTAAATGTGTTTTCTCTGTAAACGGATGTTTCGAAAGTATTATTGGAGCGAAAAACTTGAACGTCCAGGAAAGGGAGCTTACCATTAACTTCTCAGTCCATGGAGAATTTGATGTTAGGATGTTTACTGTTCAAATAGTGAAGAAATTTGGAGGCATGGGAGTAGTGACGGAACAGTAAAAACGTGTCATCTACGTATCGCTGATATAAAAAGGGGCGGAAATCTTCAGGACAATCAATTAACCAATTACATTCGTGATGACACATAAATACATTGGCGACTGTAGGGCATTCCGAATTTCAATTAATGTTTTCATTTTTTAAGAACAATGGCTATCCTCAAAATTTAATACAGTCGCAAATCGATAAATTTTTGAACAAGTTATACGACCGCCAACCTATGACGGCCCCAAGAAAGAAATTTTTCTTTTCAATGCAATACTTTGGACCTCAGTCGTACAAATTGAAAACAGAGCTTTTAACATTGCTATCGAAATATTTTACTGATGTAGATTTTAAAATAATTATGACTAACAATTACACCATAGGTTCTTTCTTCCGTTTTAAAGATCGACTTCCTCTCAGCATGCAAAGCTCCCTCGTGTATAAATTTTGTTGTGCACAATGTGCATTTTTTTTTTGAGCTTCGGATTTTAGAATCAATGTATATTTCACAATTCAAGCCACTTTTAAACGATCGAAATAGTGCCCATCCTTTATATATTACTAACAGATAGATTTCTCAGCTGTGCATCATTGTTCAGTGTTTTATTCTTTACTTTTAGATACCTGGTAGTCTTTCCATTTGAATTTTAGAGAACTGATAGTAGAGTCCATTTTTCTTATATTCTTTACTTATCATTTCAGATACTGATGATGGGACATGTAGATCCCGAAACGTTTAAAAAGTTTTAGTAGATATTAAACCTAATTATGTTCGCTTCCGTAACCTTGGCTCTTTTATTTATATTACGGATTAGTAAATCACTAGATATCATTAGTAACATGTTTCATTGTAACAAAATTATCTGCGTACTCCTCCTTTCGTTCTTTCCGTCTGTAGTCAGTACGATCGTTTCGCTTTCAACCTTAAATCGGGAAAAGTAGGGTATACTTGATTCGGTCGCACAATGGAACAACAGTAATTAAGTTTAAATTGAAGCAATACTATTGCTCCCAGGTCATCTAGATTTGCTGTCTGACTTCAAACATCCTTTGAAACTTCGTGCACATGTTGCAGGTCTGGAATAGTACTGAAGAACAATACTTTTGTTCACTGGAGTTTTCACAGGTTCTAGTTCACACGCCTATAGGCTAATGAAACTATTCAATGGTTGGCATCGCTTTACTACAGTAATCTCTTCAATAAGTTTTTTGTATGCAGATATATGTTTTGATAACACCCACGCTGAACATTGTGTCAGGCAGGGCACACGCCACTTATGTTACGATTAAATGTAAATGCTATGATCCCACAATATCCCTGTAAACACCAGTGCTATCGCGTAATGACTGTTTCACTGAGAAATCTTAGGAAATTGCTAATATTCATTTCGAGAAAATGCTGAAATACAGCAAATGGTGTGTACTATCCGACTGAAAGATGGAAATAATGTTAACTCATGAAACTGTACTGATTTACGTCGTTATCAGAGCTGTGACTACCGAATAAAATTCGGTATTTCGGTAGTACTGGCGGTATTTTCATCTACCGAAATACCAAATCCTTTCTGAATCTTCAACCGATACCGAATATATATACCGAATATCTTTCTTCGGTACATTTGAATACACGAGCCAAAAAAAGAAGCTTTTTCGCCCTATATGACCCACCGTTTTTCCTGGAAGACATTTGGAAAATGCCGTTCATTTTCGTTCAGTTCAGCTTCTTCACGCTGTATTGACTATTGAAGAGAAGATATGCTGCGCTGTGAGAATTGGGTGCAGTGTGTCATAATGTTTCGCTCACTCATGTGTCACGTCCTTCAGAACTTAGTGCAGCGTGAACTGCCACTGAGTGATCATACACTTCGCATACTCCTGATAATTTCTTTGCTAATCGTAAATATAAAGTGCCACAATAATTCGTGCACGTGTAAAAAAAAGTTTCAGCATTCAATTGAAGAAATCTTCTAAAAAACTTTGTTTTATAAACTTTGTTTTATTTTCTAGTGTCCTTCGTGTAATACAGTGGGCTGTTTCATCCAGACTTTCATGTAAACATTGGATCCACCAAGATTTTATACTATCTCGACCACATGCCGCATTGCAGGAGTTGTTGCTAAAGAAACAGCTAGTTGCCGATGATGATGTTGCAGATGCTTCTATTACAATTGAACTAGGTGAGTCTATTAGCCATATGAAGTTCATTTATCTTGATTTATAAATTTGTTATTTGACATAAATAAGTAAGAGTAATGCATTAGCGTATTTTCTCAGGAGTTGTGTAACATTAGTGCAGATTTATTCAGTTGAAGCTAATGTTACTTCTTCTTGTAGAATGATTTCACTCCCAAAGCTTCCCAATGTTACCATTGTTTGCACATTTCAAATATTATAAAGTTTATATATGAATTATCATTACATATAAATAACTAGAATCGATGCATCAGCGCGTCTCTGATGATTTCTTTGAGATTATTGAAGATTGCGTCACTCTAATTCATATATATAGAGGAGATTTTCTAAATCTACATGCCCGGTGGGCATGTTTCCTCTGTTTTATAAGCAGCTTGCTCGCGTTCCTACATATAAGCTAGCAGTGATCTTTCGGTGGCCGATACGGTTAGGAAATTTTGCCCGTTGTTGGCATACAGAGAATATTACACCTATTCTAGAGGGTCCAGCGTCGCCCCATGCCGCCAACTACCGGCCCATTATGCTGACGCCCAGTTTATTGAAAGTGTTCGGGAAATTGGTCGCTTGTACGCTTGGTCGTTTTACTGAGGTTATGGGTTTGCCGCCTGCTGTTCAGTTTGCGTATAGAGCTGGTTTGGGTTGTTGTGACGCCTTGTCGTCGGTGCCACACCATTTGCAGTCAGCGCTAGATTATCGGTCTAATGCACTCCTTGTACAGTTGGACTTTAGCTCGCCGTTTGACAAGATCAATCACAGAGGTCTACTATACAAGCTGGAGGCAGTTGGTGTGGGTAGTAGGGTTCTGTCAATCATTCGTGATTTTGTTTTCGAGCGAACGCAGAGTGTGTTTGTTGACGGCGTTTTGAGTGCCTCAGTTACGGTGGCGTGCTTGGCCCGCTGTTGTTCGCTCTGTATACTAGTGACATGATCTCTTCGCTGGAAAACACAATGATCAATTAGGCCGACGATTCTACTTTGATAGCAGTGATACCTGCTCCCCGCATGCGTAACGCTGTCGCCCTGTCTCTGAATAGGAATTTTTCACTCATTAGTGCTTGCTCAGCTTGGAGTATGAAGCTGAATGCCAGTACGACCAAGTCTATGATTGGCAGTCAGTCTCGGGCACTTATACCGCAGCATCCACATCTGGAGACAGATGACACTTTGCTTTAGAGGTCTAGCTCCTTGGAGATTCTTGGTGTTGTCTTTGGTGAGAAGTTTACTTTTCAGCCGAATACTAGGCGACTGGTGCCACGGGCTTCCAGTAAGATTGGGCTCCTGCGTAAGGTGAATTCTGTGATTGGTGACAGTGAGGTTGTCTGCAGATGTTTTTATGCTTTTTTGCTGAATGTGTTAGAGTATTGCTCACCAGTCTGGGCTTCAGCAGGTGACAGTCACTTACGTCTGTTGGACCGACTTGTTAGTTCGGCCAGCAGGCTGTGCGCAGATAATGATCCTGTGAAACTGTCTCACAGGAGAGGGGGTGGCCGAACTCTGTATTTTCTATTAGGTGTACAATAATGAGGGGTATTGGTTTTATTCTTTTGTCCCGGCCCTCAAAGTCTCTAGGAGAATTACTCGTGCTGCGGTCGGTCCGCACTCTTTCACGTCGGAGAGTCGGAGAATTTTTGGTCCAGAACTACCAGTTCGGTCGGTGCTTGGTACCCTTGTCTGTTAGAGTTTGGAACTCACTGCCGGCATCGGCTTTCGGTGGTGTTGGCCTGAAGGCGTTCAAGTCAGCTGTAAATGGCTTTCTTTTGTATTTCCTTTAAGAGCATTTCAGGCTTCTCAGTATTGTAAATTGTTTCTTTTGGGCTATGGTTCCCGTCATTGGTGACCCTTGCCCGAAGTTTTAATAATAATACTGAACCAAATACCGAAATACGGAACTAAATGACCCGTTTCTTAACTACCGAATACCGATACGGCGGAACAGAAAAAATACTGAATCCGAGCTCTGGTCGATATGTATGCTAAATTTATACACATACATAATTATATTCCTAAAACGCTATAACTAAGACAGCAGCTATACTGCTGATATGAAAAAAAAACACGCAATATAATAAACACCGCCGTGTGTTTAATTGTTTATATATTTATGTGTTTGTATGTTTCGGGTCACGCTCTGAAATAAATAGATAGGCGAAAAATAGGTCAGATTGCAGAATTTGTAATTAGGTTGGGTTTTCGTGGAGATCGATGGCCAGATTGTAGAGGATGACGAAAGTGGGATTCTTACTCCTTCATTTATCTCAATTCACTTCTTGCTTGAAGCAGTTCTTGGTATCGAAATAAGGAAGCTATTTTGGGCTTCTCTTAGCGTGATTATCAAACCTGATTTTGATCACTTTTTCCATACATCGAAACATGTTTTCGTTGGATCACTGAAAACTGATAGGTATAAAATAGGCCTTGTTACAGATGGCAAACGTATATCTCAGTGCAGTTCTTTCTTCTTTCTTTTTCACAGTTGAAATTCACCCAATGCAGATACATACAGCTTCTCTAAGCACCCTGTTGCAGCGTGCTTCGTACTCTTTTCTGGGGTTTTCTTGATCCAAACTTCAGCTGCCCTATATTTCATCTGATGCTCCTATTGGCTGGATAGTCATCGAAGCAAAGGAAAAGATATTCTTCAGCGGTTAGAAAGTGGGAAAAGAATATAAGGATTTCTTTTCAGCAAATAATTTTCTCTAATTTGGGTTCTTCTTTCAACAGAACAACAATTCACTTGAGGAAAAACTTACGAGCTAGATAACAGAGTCAGTATCCAGGATACAGAGCTCAATCTTTATGGGAGACAATATCGACTGTGGGCAGGAAAAAACCTTGATTTTCAGTATATTACCGAAGGAAAGCTTGGCGCTACTCAGTAATTAAGAGAAGAGGAAAATTATGATCAATGAAGACGGGTCATCACTAATTCTTCGCTGTCATATTTGACAGCGCGGGCACTCTAGTCTTTAATAAAGTGGATTCTATTGGACACAGAGACCTCAGACTGAGACAAACTGTTTGTGGTGGGGTAAGTCATGTGTTTATTGACAAGGTATATAAGTTCGGGAACAAGGGTAAACAGTGAGCCAACGATTTGATTTTGGGACACCAAATAAGATTGAAAAAATTATAATAACTAATTTACCTATACACATTGGCTAATAGACTAATGAATGCGTGTTTTTGCAGATATTTGAATAACTTGCAACTTTATGACTAGCTTATGTTTTTGCAAGGCTGCTGTGTTAATTGCAAAAGATTTTAAAGAAGTTTCATCTAGAAGCCACACGACCTATTTGGTAGTAGGGGGCCGCGAGTGTGGTGTAGTAATGACCAATGTGTATTTATGGACATGGTTATATATTTAATTGAACTTAAATATTCATAAATATAAAAAGAAATGAACTACACGAGTCATGACTAGCATTCATGGATCGGAAAAGTCACAGTACATACTCATTTATAACTGCATATGAAGAATATTTTACTGATGTTCAATGCAATGCGCTGAAGATGATGGCAGGCACTTCCAAGAGACTTACTCTAACTTTATTGAATATTACTCAAGTCTGGGATTCTCTCGGTAGATCATTTTTTAGCTTATTCCACATTATTCAAATATTCTTTAAATTTAGATTGACTCATAAGAGTAGAACTTTAATCCTTGCACGGCGAAAGTTCTGCTGTGCTTATAAGTTCACAGTTCAGTTCACTCGTAACATCTTATTGCCTTTTGACCATAAACGAGCCTCCTGGATTTGAACAGTTCTATTGCGATTAGCTAATCTAAGGACTTAAGTTACAAGCGTTTGTTTTGCACTGTTATATCAAGCTTCAGGCAAACCCGAACTGATTACTCTTGCATAAACTGCACTCTCAATCCTGTTTGGCCTGAAGGTCGATCCTAGGTAGCGAAACCAACGCTAATTTATGATGTTTCTGATCAGGTAAAGCTAACGAGTTGTAGTTTTTTGGACAATGCCACAGCTCAGCTATGATCGTCATTCTAAAAAAACTTTCGAAAACTTTTGAAGTGACAATAGAGACAACATGTGGATGTTAGCTAAGTAAAAGGTAAGTGCTGGGTAATTATTTAATATTGAAAACGCAGTTATTGTGCAGGTGTATGCTTGTGCTAATTCTTATCTTTTCTACGTCTGAGGCACGGTGTTATTTTGTATTATTTTCGTTTTTCTACGATTTAAAAAAAAAGTATTACAGGTAGAAATGGATGAATATTTATGCTAGTTTTGGATGCTTTGGACAAAATGAAGGTATTTTTTTTACAGATGTGTAAAAAAAATCAATGCGCTTATTTGCAATACTATAAATAGATGACCAGGCTGTAGCCTCCCTCCTTACAGTGAGAAAAAAAATACAATTACAATTACCTATTACAATTGACAAGATGGCAAATACAAGTTCACTGCTGTCATTTTTAACGGCTTGGTTAACTATTACATATACTGGCAGCTCATGTACCGTCAAGAGTATTGTCTGTAGCAGTATTAGCATCATTACTCGTAACAAGAGCAAGTTGCGTCTCACGAGTCGCCCCAGCGAGCTCCCTCAAAAATGGCCTTCCCAGTAGAGCATAAGTCCAGTTCACAAGGCAGTGAGACAGAGGGTAAAAATCTCATGAATAATTATTATGACCTCACATGCCACGAGCCGCGCGCTGCGGCGTGCAAAGCTCGGCACTTTTCCTGCACCCCAAATTAACTGCGGAGCTAACATTATCCATGTGATGCGAGCGCGCCAGTGATACGAGATCCCGTCCGTACTCTCTGATCCGGAACTGTGGCGCGCGTGGCTGGCCGCCCGCCTGCTGCACCGCACACAACCTCACTGCACGGCATCTGCCGCCAAACTGAAACCTGCGAGTGACCTGCACGATGTGACCAGCCACCACACCCCCACCTGAGGTGGGTCACCTCACCCCTACCCTCACCTCCACCCTCAAATGTATGGCACAACCCTCAGTCTTCACCCCTATGACTAGCCAAACTTGCCCTATTTCTCCGGGCACCTTGGTAATCCCAATTTCAACCCAATCATCCCAGTAAATTAACCCCTCCCCCCTCCGTCCCAACGTGGGGCACTTCCCGAGTCGCCCTTTAATGTCCCCACCAGTTGCTCCTCGGGCCCCGTCGTGTCTATTGACTCTGCTGCGCCCCACACTCTCTGCTGCAGCACTTTAATCTTGGGCCTCATTTATTGCCTGCATCATATACTTTCTATTGCCTACATCATATACCGTACTTGCTGTTGCCTGCATCATATACCTGTTATTGCCTACATCATACACCGTACTTGCTGTTGCCTGCATCATATACCTGCTATTGCCTACATCATATACCGTACTTACTCTTGCCTGCATCATATACCTTCTATTGCCGACATCATATACTTGCTATTGCCTGCATCATATACCTGCCATTGCCTGCATCATATACCTGCTATTGCCTACATCATATACCGTACTTGCTCTTGCCTGTATCATATACTTGCTATTGCCTACATCATATACCGTACTTGCTCTTACCTGCATCATATACCTGCTATTGCCTACATCATATACTTGCTATTGCCTGCATCATATACTTGCTCTTGCCTGCATCATATACTTGCTATTACCTGCATCATATACTTGCTATTGCCTACATCATATACCGTACTTGCTCTTGCCTGCATCATATGCTTGTTATTGCCTGCATCATATACTTGCTCTTGCCTGCATCATATGCTTGTTATTGCCTGCATCATATACTTGCTCTTGCCTGCATCATATACTTGCTATTACCTGCATCATATACTTGCTCTTGCCTGCATCATATACTTGCTATTGCCTTCATCATATACTTGTTATTGCCTGCATCATATACTTGCTCTTGCCTGCATCATATACTTGCTCTTGCCTGCATCATATACTTGCTATTGCCTACATCATATACTGTACTTGCTCTTGCCTGCATCAAATACCTGCTATTGCCTACATCATATGCCGTACTTGCTCTTGCCTGCATGATATACCTGCTATTGCTAACATCATATACCGTACTTGCTCTTGCCTGCATCATATACCTGCCATTGCCTACATCATATACTTTCTATTGCCTGCATCATATACTTTCTATTGCCTGCATCATATACTTGCTATTGTCTACATCATATACTTGCTATTGCCTACATCATATACTTGCTATTGCCTACATCATATAGGTACCGTACTTGCTCTTGCCTGCATCATACACCTGCTATTGACTACATCATATACCGTACTTGCTCTTGCCTGCATCATATACCTGCCATTGCCTACATCATATACTTTCTATTGCCTGCATCATATACTTTCTATTGCCTGCATCATATACTTGCTATTGTCTACATCATATACTTTCTATTGCCTGCATCATATACTTTCTATTGCCTGCATCATATACTTGCTATTGCCTACATCATATACTTGCTATTGCCTACATCATATACTTGCTATTGCGTACATCATATACCTGCTATTGCCTACATCATATACCGTACTTGCTCTTGCCTGCATCATATACCTGCTATTGCCTACATCATATACTTTCTATTGCCTTCATCATATACTTTCTATTGCCTGCATCATATACTTGCTATTGCCTGCATCATATACCTGCTATTGCCTGCATCATATACTTGCTATTGCCTGCATCATATATCGTACTTGCCCCTGCCTGTATCATATACCTGCTATTGCCTACATCATATACTTGCTATTGCCTACATCATGTATCTGCTATTGCCTACATCATATACCTGTTATTGCCTGCATCATATACTTGCTCTTGCCTGCATCATATACCTGCTCTTGCCTGCATCATATACTTGCTATTGCCTGCATTATATACTTGCTCGTGCCTGCATCATATACCTGCTATTGCCTACATCATATACCGTACTTGCTCTTGCCTGCATCATATACCTGCTATTGCTTACATCATATACCGTACTTGCTCTTGCCTGCATCATAAACCTGCTATTGCCTACATCATATACTTGTTATTTCCTGCATCATATACTTGCTCTTGCCTGCATCATATACTTGCCATTGCCTACATCATATACTTGCTATTGCCTACATCATATAGCTACCTGCTATGGCCTACATCATATACCGTGCTTGCTCTTGCCTGCATCATATACCGTGCTTGCTCTTGTCTGCATCATATNTACCTGCTATTACCTACATCATATACTTGCTATTGCCTGCATCATATACTTGCTATTGCCCGCATCATATACTTGCTATTGCCTGCATCATATACCGTACTTGCTCGTGCCTGCATCATATACCTGCTATTGCCTACATCATATACCGTACTTGCATTTGCCTGCATCATATACCTGCTATTGCCTACATCATATACCGTACTTGCTCTTGCCTGCATCATATACCTGCTATTGCCTACATCATATACATGTTATTTCCTGCATCATATACTTGCTCTTGCCTGCATCATATACTTGCTATTGCCTACATCATATACTTTCTATTGCCTGCATCATATACCTGCTATTGCCTATATCATATACCGTACTTGCTCTTGCCTGCATCATATACCTTCTATTGCCCGCATCTTATACTTGCTATTGCCTGCATCATATACTTGTTATTGCCTGCATCATATACTTGCTATTGCCTGTATCATATACTTGCTATTGCCTGCATCATATACTTGCTACTGCCTGCATCATATACTTGCTATTACTTGCATCATATACTTGCTATTGCCTGCATGATATTATTGGCATTATTTCCTTGATATTAATGATACTTCCTGCCCGATATTATTGGCAGTGTCTGAATGTTATTAAAGATATTACCTCCCTGGTTTAACTAGCATTGACCGCAGGATATTATTGGTAGGTATTGTCTTCTTGATATTACTTGTATTGTGTGCATGAAATAAGAGCCACCAGGGGACCGCACTATCAAAACTGAAGTAAAGGTTACGCGTCTGCATCTCTTCAGTGCTTGTACTTGAGGTCATAATTCTAAAGTAAGAAGGCATCATTGCAGAATGCAGATACATAATTTACACCCTGACACATCTTAAAATTACCACGACTTCACTACTGTAAACACTTAATCCTGGTTTTTCGTCAGAGCGCCTCTAAGTACCTTAAAAGTTAAGCAAGGTTTCCGTCACATTCATCTAAAAAAAAAAAAAAATTAGTGCAAAAGATAATGACACAGCTCCCGCAAGTATCAGGGGCTATTGAGCACATTCCAGTTTTGTCGAGCTTCTCCTCAACTATTCTGAAACCATAGGCAGACTAACGGAATCGCCGCACCTAACAGAAAGCAAAGCAGTTGTATTCAGCAAAGATGGAGCATCGGATACTAGACGTTTGTGTGACAAGAAGTTAAAACTCTTGGAAACATGACAATTATGGAAAATCTTTTGCAAGTGTGCGTAACCTGTCTCCACTGCAAGCATCAATTACGGGACGTGCGTATGTTATCTAATTCTCCATTACATTCTATCGGTAAAATGTCTGACTACGTCACCCTCCCCCCATGCAGGGAGAGGAGCACGTAACACTGCATAACTACCTTACTATAGAAATGAATCAAACAAGTCGCTCTTTATAATAGTGTCTGCTGATTCGACCTCATTAATAGCCTGCTAATGATATTGCCCAAATTATTTTATTAACATTGTCTACATTGCATTCTTGCTACTATATACAGTTCTATTGCCGTCTAAAGTGACAATTCTTCATTAGGCATGGTTTCTTTGCGGAAGTGCTTTGAAAAAGAATTAAGGTAGCCAACTCAAACTATGAAACGAGTTGGGTGTTCTCTGTTTCAATTTAATTGAGTGACATCTTTTCTTCCCGCAGCTGAAATGCGAAAATTAGCTTTTATAAGCAAGCACTCAAGCATCATTCAATACAACTCCCGCGTTTTCTGTGTACAAAGGGTAAATGTGTACAGAGGATAACTGTGTACACAGGATAAACGTGTACACAGGATAAAACGGGTATTGTAAAATGCAGTATGTGCACTCAAGCGAAAACTGTTTCCTCGAAGTAAGAATTTAAGCTAAACGAAGTACTGTATTTACTGTACCTTGAAAAATCGCTTCGTCTGCTCTTTGTTGATCATCTACTTAATAAGTACTACTTGGAGTGAGAGTAAATAAAAATTTCGATATCTGGAGAAAGTAGAAATCACACATTTTGAGCACGTTAAGAGGAGGTGTAAATAGCTTTATTGTTTGGATTTCAACCTCTGGGAAGCAAAAAGAGCATTCAGTTTAAATGTGATTCGTACTTATGTAATTTTCTTCAGCCTGTTCCTATTACTTCCTACCAAATTCTATCAGAAAAGAGCAGGATCGTCAAAATTTGTAACCTGGCCTTGTTTTGCGTATTTATATTGTTAACAGCGTGGCTCAAATATAGAAATATTTAACTATTAGAGTAATCAGTCCTCAAATTTGAGAGAGATAACTTTGCAAGAAAGCTTTTCATTGCTCTCGCTTGCGGTGTTTTACTGCAAAATATGCCTCGAACCTGTCAGCTTGATTTTCCTTTAAATCAACAAAAGTTTTAAAGTATAGATATTAGGTCGACTTATCATATAAAATTTAACGTTTCAGGAATTCCTCCCATCTTCAGAAATCTAAAATATTCAGGTTACTTAGAAAACTAAAACAGAACTCTTTTTTATTGTCAACATATCATGGAGCTAAGATGTTGCTCGCAGTAAGTCTAAAATGCAACTAAATGGAGCAAGCTTGGAGGGTCCAGATGTCAACGTCTGTACAGTCAGAGGGCAGTGGGTCAGGCATGAACCGTGTGTAGAGGTACAGCCGACGTCTGTACAGTCAGATGACAGTGGGTCAGGCATGAACCGTGTGTAAAGGTACAGCCGAGGTCATAATGTTGAGGTTAGGTTTTGCTCGGTGGATGTAAAGAGATTCCAATGTTGCGAGTTCAAGTGGGGTAGAAAAGTCTATGATTGAGAAGTCTTTCGTGCTGATAGGATGATTATTTTGTTCAGCATGGAGACGGGGAGCAGAATGAGCAAGTTTTGCGAGAGGTAGACTGGTTCTGCTGGATACGCCTAAATGTTGATTGATTCGAGCTTTGAAATGTTGTCCAGTGCTACCTATATACGAAGCATTGCAGCTTCTGCATTGATATTTGTAGACAACACTAGATAGTAGAGGTGTAGGAGGCTTGTCTTTGAATTTAAAATAAGACCCTATAGTGAAGGAGTTTTTGT
>LQNS02276482.1:1869251-1887466 GCA_001587735.2 Parhyale hawaiensis | reverse complement strand
GATTAGAAAACTGAACACGTGAAGGAAATTTGGTGGGTATTGGAAAATACATGTAAAATTGAAAAACAGCAGACGTGCGTGTCACTTGTATCAACAAATTTTATTTTAACTGAAATTTCACACGCTGCCGATGAAGATTTGTTTGACTGATCAAATCTACCAGTACACAATTGAGGCTCACTTTCCTTTACTGAAGAAATATATTAACACATAAACACACGATTGTATTTGATATGTATTTATAAAGTTTTTATTGGCATTACTGTGTGATGTTAGTATTGTTTGCATGCTGTTAATTAATTAGCAGTGCCGGGATGATCTTCTTTGTTTCGGGACTCAATTATGACGAGAACAATGCTATTGATACTGTCCCTTTATTTATTTAGAACCTGATACTGTTTATACTGACAGGAGGCCATTGATATTTGTTCCAGTTACCTGTAGCACGCATGATATTTTCGGTGCTGGCCCTGGTATTCACTCCGTATTATCGTCATGAAACCACCGCCACTAACCTCTAAGTTTATTCATCGGGCAGACGATAATATTGCAGCAGGGTTCTCAGCCAGTAATTACGGTGGGAATTAAGCCCCGTAGTTTTGTACGAATGGCGCTAATTCCAACTGGATCCCGAGATTCACCTGGCCGGTAAAGGGCTGCGCAGGTGATTGGCAACATACTTAAATGTGGTGAGCCGTGTCCGTAGATTAATGACACCTAATATGTCTACGGAAATTTGTCGCCGTGTTAAAGTATGGAGTTCGCGGCCCGCAAGATAACAAAAACAGTTGCCCACAAAATTAAAAAAAAGTGCATTCCCAAACAGCAGACTTTTCTTCGTGAGAGCTTGAGCAGTTAAGTAAAATTTACCTCGTCTTATGTGCTGCGAGTAGGGTTAGAATCCTTCATCAGGTAATGCTGTATTTGATGACAATGATGATGGTCGTAGATGCTTCTGAGCATTCGTATTATCTATAATGCAGTGGGTTTCTCTGTCTAGTCTTCAGTTGCTGGCAGTCGTCCTATGTTTACTGAACCGACTTGTCCACATAGCTAGTCAGTGCCCAACATGATTTGGTGAAACTGTCCCATGGGCAAAGTGTTGCTTGCCAATGTCTGTTTGACAAGATTTTAACAACACGGGTCATTGGTTACATACTTCTCTTCCTGCTATCAAAATCTTTCGGTGAAATGCTGCAACTGCGGCTTAAACAACTGCCTTAACATCGGAGACCACAGGGTGCCATACTCATCAGTTCGGTCTGTGTTGGCTTGGAACTGATTAGTGGGATCCGTGTTCGGCAATGCTGAAATGCAGACGTTCAAGTTGGCGGTGAATGTTTTATTTAGGGATTCTCTTTAATAGTGCTCTGGGCATCCTTGGGCTGCCTGTGTTTCCCTTGGGTTTCCTTACCTGTCCATGGATACCCAGGTTAGTAATAATAATAATAATGAATTCGCAAAGTGCTCTGAGCCCTAGGTCGCAGGATGTGACCCGGCGCTAGAGCTGAATATCGCTCAACCGATTAAATTTGGATCGTGAAATTCCTCTGATAACAATAAAAATAAATAGCAGCAAGAGCCGTACGCCATGTAAGTGTGTACGGCTGCAAGCACAGAGCTAGGGGCAGACTAGCTGTACACGGTCTGCACACGGTCTGTACACGGTCTGTACACGATCTGCACACGGTCTGTACACGGTCTGCACACGGTCTGTACACGGTCTGCCACAACTCTGTCGCTGCCAAACACAGCCCAAGCTGCCTTACTCAAGCGCAATTAGAGTGCCTGTCAATTAAGCATTTATAATTCAATTAAATTCTTGGCTCGAGCTCTAGGCCCACAGTTGAATTTCATGCAGCAACTTTTAGTAACGCGTGTCGATGGAATTTCTTAGTGCCGAAGAGAAAACTCATCCAGAAATCTTTTCTGTGAGACCAAAAGCGGAATGTGCAAACAAGTTCTGTACCTTGATGCAGTGGACCTCAGCTGTATTCCACCACGTTTCCCAGTATAACATTTTACAGTTTTGAATTTTTGGCAGAATATCAAGCTAAATTTATTTTAATACAGCAAATGTAATGCTATGTAGTGCTGCGTAGACCTCACAATGCCGGGCTGTCCACTCCTGGCAAGTGGGCCTGATGACACGTTGATAAAATCTCGATAAAATTAATTTTAATGAAGATAAAAAGGATCTCAGAATTCTTCTACAAGCATTTTTGCATTTCGCAGGTTTTTTGGTTGATTTTAATTAATCTAGTTTCTAATATTTGTTAAATTCAAGTTGAAGTGGTGAAAAGAACGGTCTGAATTGATTTTCTGCTCGATATAAGCTAAGCACATTGAGCTTATGTCCCAATCGAACCCGCCTTTTATGTAGTGAGTTTAGATCTATAAGTGCCAAGAACAAGGAAAAAGAGATTAGCGTTTGCAAACAAACATGTTAACTGGTCCGATGGAAATTGGGCTAGTGTTTTTCAGTGATGAAAGCAAGTTCAGTTTGTTTGGTAATAAAGGTGAAAACTTTGTTAGAAGATGTAAAGGTGAGTAATTAATTGTAAAGTATACTAAGAAAACTGTGAAGTTTGGCGGCGGGTGCGTGATGGTTTTTGGTATGTTCTCTTGTCAAGGGACATCGCCTCTAGCGATATATTTAGTTTTCTTGTCAATAGATGCATATCTTGCAGTGCCACGAGTAGTCTACCTTATATCGAGGTCACCACGTCTGTGGAAAAGTTTTATACGCGTTTTATCAATTTGCCATCAGACCCACGTTAAATTATCAGTGGGCTGTCACGTATCATGTGGTCTATGAATTTTAAAATTGGTAAAATACTGCACGAACTCTATCTTTATTTTATTTATTTTAGGCGATATGAGCGCCTATCTTACATCAAGACAGACGGACAGCAAGTAGTTTGAGCTCACAGTTCGCACAGTAAACTGCTGATAACAAGGATGTACTGCTCAAATAATGATGTTTGTAATGTCTTGAAAAGACTGCAGAATAAACCCACTTCAGCTGAACAACCAGTTTTTTTCGTTCTTCGTCATGCTCCCAGTTCGAGGTATGTCCTTCTCTTTTCCGACGTTGATCTCCTAGCAACCTCCGCGTCATGAGCTCAGATTAAATAAAGTTTCGCAGTGAGAAGAAAGTTAAACGCAGTATCCAAGCTGCTACTCTATTTATTCCAATGCTTTGATTTTAAATTTGGTAAGGCAACCGTTGATTGCCTAAATTTCTTCTATTCACCTCTGAGAGAGGAGAAAGAGACCAACCAACGAAGCAAGTGAGCAACCAACTAACCTTATGATCTATTATTTACCAAACAGCTTTGCCAAACTATCAAAAATGAGTTGCTCAGATAACTCGTAATACTTCATGCCCGAGATCAAGATTCTACGAAAGAATAACAATCGTGGCATGGATACCTTTGCAACGTAATTCCGTCGCCAACACAAAACTACACCGAATTTCAAGAAGCTGAATAATCGTAACTGTGGGTAGGATGTCCTCGTTCAGACAACAAAAATTCGTGTTCTAGGTATCTAAAATCCTCAGCCCACGTAACAACTTCCGTTGTCGNCACGGTCTGCACACGGTCTGTACACGGTCTGTACACGGTCTGTACACGATCTGCACACGGTCTGTACACGGTCTGTACACGGTCTGTACACGGTCTGTACACGATCTGTACACGGTCTGTACACGGTCTGTACACGGTCTGTACACGATCTGCACACGGTCTGCACACGGTCTGTACACGTTCTGTACACGGTCTGTACACGGTCTGTACACGGTCTGCACACGGTCTGTACACGGTCTGTACACGGTTTGCACACGGTCTGCACACGGTCTGTACACGGTCTGTACACGGTCTGTACACGGTCTGCACACGGTCTGTACACGGTCTGTACACGGTCTGCACACGGTCTGCACACGGTCTGTACACGGTCTGTGCACGGTCTGTACACGATCTGCACACGGTCTGTACACGGTCTGTACACGGTCTGTACACGGTCTGCACACGGTCTGTACACGGTCTGCACACGGTCTGCACACGGTCTGTACACGGTCTGTACACGGTCTGTACACGGTCTGTACACGATCTGTACACGGTCTATACACGGTCTGTACACGGTCTGCACACGGTCTGTACACGGTCTGTACACGGTCTGTACACGGTCTGTACACGGTCTGTACACGATCTGCACACGGTCTGTACACGGTCTGTACACGGTCTGTACACGGTCTGTACACGATCTGCACACGGTCTGCCACAACTCTGTCGCTGCCAAACACAGCCCAAGCTGCCTTACTCAAGCGCAATTAGTGTGCGTGTCAATTAAGCGTTTATAATTCAATTAAATTCTTGGCTCGAGCTCTAGGCCCACAGTTGAATTTCATGCAGCAACTTTTAGTAACGCGTGTCGATGGAATTTCTTAGTGCCGAAGAGAAAACTCATCCAGAAATCTTTTCTTTGAGACCAAAAGCGGAATGTGCAAACAAGTTTTGTACCTTGATGCAGTGGACCTCAGTTGCATTCCACCACGTTTCCCAGTATAACATTTTTCAGTTTAGAATTTTTGGCAGAATATCAAGTTAAATTTATTTTAATACAGCAAATGTAAGGCTAAATACTGCACCATAGACCTCACAATACCGGGCTGTCCACTCCTTGCAAGTGGGTCTGATGACACGTTGATAAAATCTTCATGAAATCATTTTTGATGAACATTAAGAGGAATGCAAGGCATGGATCCATTAGTTAGAAAGAAGCAACCATATATGACTACGGCCAATGGTAACTGCAAAATGAACTCTAGCCAATTTTAGGTCATTTTGGTGCCCTACGTTGACAACTAGCGACATATTTAGTTTTCTTGTCAATAGATGCATATATTGCAGTGCCACGAGCAGTCTACGTTTTATCGAGGTCACCAGGTCTGTGGAAAAGTTTTATACGCGTTTTACCAACTTGCCATCAGACCCACTTTAAATTTCCAGAGGGCAGTCAAGTATCATGTTGTCTATGACTTTTATCTGTGGTAAAATACTGCACGAACTCTATCTTTATCTTAGACGATATGAGAGCCTATCTTACATCGAGACAGACGGACAGCCAGTAGTTTGAGCTCACAGTTCGCACAGTAAACTGCTGATATCAAGGATGTACTGCTCCCATGTTGAAGTTTGTGATGTCTTGTAAGGACAGCAGAACAAATCCATTTCAGCTTAACCACCGGTTTTTTCGCTCTTCGTCATGCTCCCAGTACGAAGTATGTCTTTCTCATTTCCGACGTTGATCTCCTAGCAACCTCCGCGTCATGAGCTCAGATTAAATAAAGTTTCGCAGTGAGAAGAAAGTGAAACGCTGTATCCAAGCTGCTACTAAGTGGTACTTTACATATTTCCAATGCTTTGATTTTAAATTTGGTAAGGCAACTGTTGAGCGCCTGAATTTCTTCTATTCACCTCTGAGAGAGGAGAAAGAGACCAACCAACCAAGCAAGTGAGCAACCAACTAACCTCATGATCTATTATTTACCAAACAGCTGTCCCAAACTATCAAAATGAATTGCTCAGGTAACTCGTAATAATTCATGCCCGTGATCAAGGTTCTACGAAAGAATAACAATCGTGGCATGGATGCCTTTGGAACGTAATTCCGTCGCCAACACAAAACTACACCGAATTTCAAGAAGCTGAATAATCGTAACTGTGGGTAGGATGTCCTCGTTCAGACAACAAAAATTCGTGTTCTAGGTATCTAAAATCCTCAGCCCACGTAACAACTTCCGTTGTCGCTAGGAGTGTAGAAACGACTCGGCTAATCCGTCCGAGTAGTTGTGGTCGTAACTTTAGCGTGAAGTCCATGAACACCGTGCATTAATTTCAAAAATATCAATCTTTTGTACTTAAACCGAACTGCTCATAATTAGGAGTGAGAGTTCACCATTGGTACTTACCATAGCGTAAAAATTGCTCTAGCGACTGAGATTTTCGGCAGTTTTTATGCAATTAAATTTTGCGCAAGCTGAAGCCGTGCTGCGGCTACTTAAACGGATTAGTCGACTTGCCTCAAGGCTTCTAGCAGCAACCAAAGTGGTAACGCTTGCACCGGACTTTAAGAAACCAATGGATCCTAAACAAGTCGTTGCTTCAAATTCATAAGCAAACTCCAAATTCTTCCGTTGGTGAGCGCAATCCGATATACTTTTTGCATTTCTTAGAAAAAACAAATTTCCTTCGCCCCATCCGCCGCAGTTTGCCTGAGAGCACGAAAATCACAGTCCACATTCATGTTATGTCCTTAATGTTATGGGATTTGTGCACCCGGGGGACCTCTCACTTTGCCTTAGCTTTAGCTAGGCCTGAGGAACGTTATCTTTCTGTGCTCCTTTCTTTCCTTTACTAACTCATGTTTAGTTGTTACTCTTCCTTTCACTCTTAAGCACCTTTTTTGCTGTTGCGTGCTATATGAACGCCTATGAAGAAGAAAGGATTATCCCAAAGCTTTTCCGTAATATTGTATCGCATGTATATTTTAATTTCAACAAGTAAGTTAATGTATATGTACCAGTTTTTCTATTAATAATTATACAGAGTGTTGCAAAATTGTTGTTACAAACTTCGGCTACTAATAGCAAATATTGATGTAACCACTTTTTCATTAATAAAAAGTTAAAAAAAAAAAAACACTTTGTTTATGAGATACATATTATGCTTAGACACTTCTAAGACTCCGCTTTCACGGCACGATGGTGATTTCAGAGAACACAGGAACAAGAGCCATTAAGAGAATCAAAATTGACAAAATTCGGCAAGATTGACCACAACGATATTTTCTTATTTTTAACAAATATTTGAAAATCAAGATTTCGTAAATTAAAGTAAATTTCCAGATAAGAGAAGAAGGTAGTAATGGTCCTGTGCCATTGCCACCAAGATCGCTTGATCTGGCTCCTGTAGGTTTGTTTTTTGTCGGGTACAAGAAAAGTCTTATTTATGAAACACCTGTCGTGTAGCAAGATCTTGTCGCCAGAACTGCTGCAGCTGCTGGAAATATTATTCAAATGGTCGCAGTCTTTGGCTGCGTCTGCAACTCCCTACCGCAAAAATGTCGCACTTGCATCGATGCCCATGGTGCTTAGTGTAGTTGTTTTAAAAGTTACTGTATTGAGATTCTTGCTAATTATCTGTTGTTATTTATTTTGAATTACCCTCTGGTGTATTAATGAAGAGATTGTAGCTATTAACTAGAGCACTCTGAGAGCGCATACCACCGCCAAGTGAGCCAACGGTAGCAAAAATTCAAACTGGCTCTGAAACCATAATTTTCTTTGCATAAGCTCCAAAATCTAATCATTTGTGCCTTTTTATCCGTTTTATCGGTTCATAAATTTTTGAGTTATGCTGTTAACAAACGTTATGACAAATATGAGTCAAACATACAAACGAACCAACCGATCTGCACCAAAATTTGATCATTTATGTCTTTTTTACCATTACTAACAACTCCTATAAATTTCATAAAGATCCATTCAATATTTTTCGAGTTATTGTACTAACAAGCATAAAATTAAAAACAGTGACAAACGAACGAAAGAACGAACAAACGGACCATTACCAAAATTTGATAATCTACTCTTTGTTATATACCTAACAACTCATGTTAATTTCATCAAAATCCATTCATAACTTTTTGAGTTATGGCATCGAGAAAAATGACGCAGACAAACAAATAAACAAACGGATGGACAAATCTTCACCAAAAGTTAATCATCTGTTCCTCCTAACATACCTAACAATCCCTGTAAATTCATCTAAATCGGTTCATAACTTTTTGAGTTATCCTGGTGACAGACAGACAGACTAACATACAAACAGACAAACACGACGAAAACATAACCTCCTTGGCGGAGGTAATTAGTGTTCTTATTGCCTCCGTCAAGGAGGTTATGTTTTCGTCATGTTTGTCTGTCTGTATCTTTGTTTGTCTGTTTGTAACCAAGATAACTCATAAATCAACAAACGGATTTGGACGAAATTTACAGAGATTGTTAAGTATGTTAAGAGGAACAGATGACTAACTTTTGGTGAAGATATGCCCATCCGTTTGTTTGTTTGTCTCCCTCATTATTCTCAATGCATCACTCAAAATGTTATGGAGGGATTTTTATGAAACTAACAGGAATTGTTAAGTATATAACAAAAAGTAAATGACCAAATTTTGGTAATGATCCGTTCGTTCGTTTGTCACTGTTTTAGTTTTATGCTTTTTAACACAGTAACTCAAAAAATAGTGAATATATATTTATGAAATTTATATTGGTTGTTAGTAATGTTAAAAGACATAAATGATTAAATTTTGGTGAAGATCGGTTGTTCGTTTGTATGTTTGACTCATGTTTGTCACAACGTTTGCCAGCAGTATAACTCAAGAAGTTAAGAACGAATCTTCAAGAAAATTGCACAAACAGTTATTACTATTAAAAGGCACAAATGATTAGATTTTGGAGTTTATAGAAAGAAAATTATATTTTAGAGTCAATTTGAATTTTTTGCTACTGTTGCTTCGCTTGACAGAGGTTTGTTTTGAATTACCCTCTGGTGTATTAATGAATAGAATGTAGCTATTAATTAGTGTTCTTATTTTCATACCTGGTTATCTCAAAACGAAGCGTTGTTATGAATTTTTTATTGATGAAATTTCTATTAGTAGCCGAAGTTTGTATCAAGAATTTCGAAACACCCTGTATTTATTTTTGATTTGTTTCTTTTTGTTACAGACCACAATAGATGCTCTGCAAATAATTTGAAACTGTGTTTTGAATTTCTAATGACACCTTTCGAACAAATTCAATAATTGTCGAACATTTGTTCTCTTTGTAGCGCTAAGCCTTTTAAAGGTTCCTATCGTCCCTTCCACTGTTGAATACTTTTTTTTTCATTCGAAGCATCATAAAGGAAAAAAAACAACCATTTTCCTTCAGTACAACAGTGCAGTTCTCTCTTACTGACAGAATGTGCAGTAGAAATGAGAGTAATGTTATCCAATACGACCTACAGGAACTACACTGTCGAAAGTTCTGACCTCTAAAGCTTTACAAATCTGGAATATGAACACTTCAAGCCTGTCAAAAAATGCTCAGATAAACAATTCAGCAGCTAAAACAACATACAAGAGCACAAAATGAATTATGGAAAAAGTGCATAGCTTTTTGTGATATAGCTCAGGGAAAGCTCAAACTTTGAATATCTCTACTAGATTTCATATGGATTGAAAAATGAAAGCTCATTGATCTAATTAATGCCTTACTAGAAAATTATGACATGATTGATAGATAACTAAGCTGGGGGATTAAAAAAAAAGAACGAGTAACGAAATCCTTTATCTTAATAATCATTTAGTAACAGTTGAGGGTAAAAACTATAAATAGGGTTACTGCTAATATTTAATTAGCTCCTTGCCGGATCTGGAACGATAAACTTAGCTAGAAACGTAATGACGTCATCGGAATTTGGGGAACAGTTAGTGAAGTTATGTAATGAAAATAAGCGTTCAGTTGTTGACACTGCGAAGATTGTGAGGAAGCCTATGATTTTTATTCTTAGTATTATGAATAATTTGAGAAAACTGGGCATTATGAGGTCAAGGAACCACCTAGCTGGCCTAGGAAAGCCACGGCAAGGGAAGACAGATAAGGAAAAGACAAAGCTACAGTATGGATTCCAAGAATATATTTGCCACCGTAACTGCTGCTGTAGTATTTCGAGAAAGGCTAATGACAACCTCGATATCAAAGTTAGTTTCAAGCCACGCCGTTTCCCGCAGACTTAATGAAATAATTTTCTGTAGAAGAGTACCTTCCATAAAGCCCTACATTTCTAAAAAGAAAAATGTGGCACGAAAATAAAAATTGCTATGGACTGAAGTACAAAAAGATCAGATTCATTTCAGCCATGAGTCAAAGCTCAACGTGTCTGTCTGTAACGAGAGATGGTTTGTACGAAGCACTCCTATGGAACGATATTATCCTCAATTAATGCACTAAAAGTAGTGTTAAGTTGGGAGGAGGAAGTCTGATGGTGTTTGGCATGATTTCAGCCGCGGGTACTGGACCTCTTGCTAGGCTCCACCTTAAAACTAACAATGAATTATTAAAGAACCACGTTTTAACTCATGCTAATAAGTATGTGTGCTCTAGCTTTATTTGGACACGATGTAACCGTTCTTTCTGATCTTTCTGATGGTCTAATTTACTTAAGTTATCTATCAATTATGGCTTAACTTGTAAGTAAGGCAATGACATTTCATGTTTCATTCTACATAAAGTCTAGCAGAGAAGCGTTCCCCGTGCTTTATTAAACAAGTTATCCATGTTTCTTTTACTTGATCAGCATCGTTCTGATCGTTATTCTCCTTACTGTATATACATACAGACCCCTGGCTTTCGTTAGAGTGTGTTTAGATTAAATTAGATAGGCGGCAGTAGACGAAACAATAGGCCCATTCCCAAAGAGACACCAGAACCTACGCCCCGGCTCTCTAAGAGCTATTGCCCTTGTGTTAGTAGGATATATAGGACTGGAGAAAAGAAGAAGAAGAAAAGAGAGAGAAAAAAGGGGAAGAATCCCAGCCACAGAGACGATCATGAATGCACGCAAGCACGATCAAGAGCCGCTGATATGAGGAGCTTAGAGTTGTTAGGCAGTGTAGTTGGAGCGGGGGAGAGAAGAAGACGAATTAAGGTGGCCTAGGAAGCTTTGGCCGTTAGGAGCTTGCATTTCCTGGAGGAGGAGTTCTTAGCTGTGGAGGATGTCTCTCCCAACGTATGTCAAGACGATTTTTAAATGCGTTGACTGACTCCGCACTCACATCGTCGGAGGGGACTCTATTCCAAATGCTTACTATGAAATGCGGAAAGAACTGCTGACTTAAGGTCGTTCTTCGAGCTTTATGCATGAGTTTTGACCGTTGTTTCGCAAGCGATCATTGACGTCTCTTTCAAAGAGTCCCGTTGTAGGCACGTCGTTGAAGCCATTCAAATACTTGAATGTTTCTATTAGTTGCCCCCTGAGTCTACTTTGCTTGAGAGATCAGACCCAGTTCTTTTAGGCAACATTCATACGGTTTATTTCGCAACCGAGCGTGACAAAAACCGCGCCTTTCTTGGGGGACCGATCGTGGGACCTTCAGTACAACTGTGCAGCACGCATCGTCCACTGCTACCGTGTAGTTCCTCATGTTAACATGTTCTGCTTAAACTGTACCAGCGCATTTAGTTAGAAGTGCTGAATGCTTCAATTACCTTCTATTTGCTCTTTTTATCTATTATTACCTCCGCCTATTAGGTTATGTTTTCGTCGAGTTTGTCTGTCTATCTGTTATTCTGTCTGCCTGGCCTGTCACCAAAGTAAGTCAAAAAGTTATGTCCTGATTTTAATTAAATTTACAGGGATTGTTAGGTATATTATCAGGAACAGATGACTAACTCTTAGTGAAGATCCTTTCATCCGTTTGTTTGTTTGCCTGATTTTGCTAGATGTCATAACTCAAGTTGTTATGAACGGGTTTTTATGAAATTTTCAAGAGTTGTTTTTAATGTTAAAAGACATGAATAATTGAAGTTTTGTGATGGTCAGTTGATATGTTTGAGAGTATACTAATATTTGTCAGAAAGTTTGTTAGCACCATAACTTAAAAAGGTATGGACGGATCTTCAAGAAAATTACTGAATCTGTTAATACTGTTGCAAGTAACAATCGTTAGATTATGGTGTTGATACAACTAAAGCATCGTTTCGGAACAAATTTGAATTTTTTGTTACCGTTGCTTTGCTAGGCGGATGTATGCGCTCTCGAAGCGCTCTAGTTTTCAATGACTTTCCTTTGGTTATAGAATGTCTTTACTCGAGATGATGCTGTCCACGTAGTGTAGCAAGGAGGTTCTACTAGAGAAGAGTTCACCCTCTCTATTTATCCTACTAGTGGGGCAGTTTAGCCCATATATTCAAAAGGATTGAGCATTTTGTGATACAAGCACCAAATTTTGGCATATATGTACGTTAACATATTGCGATCATTTTTTATTATTTGGCCACTCAGATTTCTCTTTTTATGTCCGCCATATCGGATTTCAAAATAGCCGCCATTCGAAATCTTTATTTGCAATTATCTCTGGGTATAATGCTGCTACAGACTTCATATTGGTGTTTAAATGTATGTTTTTTTTTTTTGGGGGGGGGGGGAAAGGAATCCATTGGTAACAATTTCACAATCCAATGCATATTTCTAATGCTCAAATGTAAATAAATTGCACAAATCTAGAATTTTTATGCACAAATATAAATAAAATGCACAAATCTAAAATTCTAATGCACAAATCTAATCCAATGAACAATTCAATGCACAATCCAATTGTACCAATTCATCCTAATGATATCTTTCATAGTCTGTAATATAATTGTAATTCGAAATTATCAAGGCAAACATTAGATTAAACATGTTACTTTGAAAAGAATGATTTTATGAAACCATGTTAAATGGGTGTAAAAATCATAGGAATGTCTTAGGTACAATTCTGACATGCTACATGATCTAATATCTCAGGCTAGGTGTATACTGATTTTCTACAATGGCCTTGTATCTGAGGCTAGGTATATATCGGTACTGAAGGTATGTGTATATAAACAGCGTCATGTTAACATATTCAGCACTGCCACAAGTCAAGATTCAAGATTCAATAAATTTGTATTTAAGTAACATAGAGCTTGATACATATAATACTTAACTAATATAGCATTAGTAGCATTAATTTCTCCCAGCCCAACTGGGCTTATTAGTGACTATGGAATTAACACAATTTATACAACAATATTTAAATAAGCGTTCATCTGGCCGCTTCCTTCTTAAGTTACCATTTGCATTATCAAGTACATGTATTTGGTAGATTCATCCTCATGTACACAGCGAAAATTTTGTTTCATGGAAATTGATTAGCTGTATGTGCTAATCAAATTTTGATTAACAATTGTGGAAGCTTGATAAGCAATTTGGCCCCAGTGTACACATAAATTGGGGCAAAAATTAAAGTTTGGATGAATGTTATATTTCTGTCGGATTTTTTTGGCCAGCAAATTGTGCTAATCATTTTAAAATTTTGCTAGCAATTGTTGTATTTTGACTAGCTTTTTGCTCTGCAAACTCAGAAAAAATTTTCACTGTGTACAGTCCCCTTCACAGACACAGAGGGCTGTGCACTGAAGGGCAGCCATCTTGCATTTGCAGCGCCTCACACATCCTTTTTTGCACTTGCAAGATATCAGCTCAATACAGCTGTGAGCTGCCTCAGGTAGCCTTGTTCAGTATGGTGTGTACTGTCCGCCAGTCATTGACCAACCCCAGTTGGTTGGTGGAGGGAGCTCTGGTGCTGGCAGTAGTATCTGACCCCACACATGTCCACAATCCACAGAAGTGGATTGTCCACTTCTGTCCACCCAAAATACCTTCTAACACCCAAAAGCTAACTCCAAGCCAAATTTGGCAATTTCTCCCAGTTTTGCATGATTTCAGTGAAAATGATAACTTATCCACCTGACTATAAAGCAGGTAAGAGTGAAGAATATCACAAATGACGATTTCGAATGGCGGCCATTTTATAATCCAATATGTCGGCCCATTGTAAATATATGCAGTGCAGGTTGCTACCACTGGATTCCTTTACCCAAGAAACATACATTTAGACACCAAATGAAGTCAATAGCAGCATAAGACCCAGAGATAATCCCAGATGAAGATTTCGAACGGCGGCCATTTTAAAATTCAATATGGCGGCCATTTTGAAACCCAATATGGCGGCCCTTTCATACAAATATGCAATGCAGATTGTTTCCATTGGATTCCTTGACCCAAGAAACATACATTTAGACACCAATATGAAGTCAGTAGCAGCATTAGACCCAATCATTTCGAATGGCGGCCATATTCAAATCCAATATGGCAGCTCATTCTTAAAAATATGCACTTCAGATTGCTACCATTGGATTCCTTGACTCCAAAAACATACATTTAGACTCCAACATGAAGTCAATAGCAGCATTAGACCCAGAGATAATCGCAAATGAAGATTTCGAATGGCGGCCATATTGAAATCAAAAATTGCGGACATAAAGAGAACAATCCGAGTTGCCCAATATCTAAAAATGTTTGCAATATGTTAATGTATATGTGGGCCCAAGGAGCTTCTATAGAGAAGGAGGGAGCCCTGCGGCCCAAATACAGATTCGCCAGTGAGTCAACCAGATCTCTTATGGCTGTGAGATCTCATTGGTGGATGTCACGGGGAGCAGTGAGTTTCACGAGGGAGCAGCAGACAAACCGAGAAACTCATATGCGATTGGTGCATACGCGACTGGCTGCAGCCATAAGAGACTATTTACTGATATGCGATTGGTGCATCCGACGACTGGCTGACAGCTATAAGAGACTCTTGAGCTTCAATGAGCTAGGCTACTGGCTCCCTCCTTCTCTATACAAGCTCCTTGTGTGGGCCAAATTTGGTGCTTGTATCACAAAATGCACAATAGGTTTGCTAAGCTGCCCCACTATACGGGAGCGCTGCGAGTAAACTTTTCCCTTAAACTGGCTGAGTGGTTTATCCAATCAGAGTGTGGCATTGCCTCACGCAGCCTACATAGGAAAGAGTCCTGAGCTCAAATTTGTATAGCCATTAACCATCGATGAAATTCCGAGCGGATGGAAATACTGTATGTTAAGGAAACTTGTATCCTGTATACCATCTGATGATGAAAGTAACACGGTGAGCACTGTGATATAAATTTTCAGACACGATTGTCTTTGCAAAAATATTGAAGAACTACCTGTCTGTATTTCCCTTAGTTATATGTGCTGACCACTGCCACTTCAGCCACTTTAAGGACTCCAAAAACCAGCTTCGATCGCGTGACAAAGCCATGAGTTTACTCGACCAGAGAGTGCTTGGGCTTGCGCTTCCCATTAGAAGCTTTTTGTAGTGTAGACTCCAGATTTGAGATTCGGATTCTCACTACAAGCTAATATGAGCAATCACTGTAGCCAGGATAACATTGTGTTAAATTTCCCGCCACTCCCTTTATTATGCTCATTTTATACTTCATTCCTTTGCAGCCAAAAGGAATAAAGCCTGAGCTTTTTTACTCGTTGCCATTATTTTGACGGCCGGGTACCCTAATAGTTTAATTATAATGTTTGAAGTTAATTGTACTAAACTACGGAATTTCGACACAAATGTTGAAATGTAAGTCCTGATTTACTTCTTAACTTAAGATTTCAAAAATACAGAAACACTCTGTGAAAACTAATGTACTGAAAAAGTAACTCAAACTCTGATCGTAGGATTCAGATACTTGTTCCATAGTAGTAACACCTTACGTTTGTTGACATAATTGGGTGATGATGTTTTCATTTTACGGTGGACACCACAGAAACTGCCGGGTGTCCTACAAGAAAAATGCTGCATATATGGAAGCTTCTTGTCTTTATCCGTGACGAAGAAGCAACCTCTGCTCCTGCTCATACACCCTTCGCAAGAAAGATGTTACAAAGAAATTGATTGAAAACACAGGCGGTAATCTGGAAGTAATAAGTATTTACTATTATTAATTTCCAGAAAGCAACATTTTTCGCTTACCAGCCAATATTTGCTAATTTTCCTGGAGTACCTTGACTAAGCACGAAATGAAAACTGCCGTTGTGTCTCTCAGCAGCCGTCAGTTCTCTTTTCCTCTCTCTACTTCAGTTTCCTCACTCATTGACAATTTTGACCAAACTACCGCGGTTGTCTTCATCTTGTGGAAGACCGACTCAAGATCTTCGTCTGATCGTGGCAGCCGAGTAAGGATGATCCCATTTTCTATTTCCGTTTTGCAAGTGTTCGACTGGAATATTAGATGCTAAAGTTTCCCTAATATTTTCTCCCTATCCCCGCTTGCTAGCCTAAAACATTCACAAGTTGTTAATGCTACGAGATCGATGTAATATTATTATTACTTGGTTCTTTTATCACGGTGCAATAGCTTCATATTTGAAGATTTAGCCATTTGGGAATCTGAATTGCTCATTCTATGTGTCCCAAGGCGCTAGAGCCTGTTAGGGTAGTCACTCATGTCGCGGTGGAAAACCTGCTGAAGCCTGATTGGCTGTAACAGTGTGTGTCGGCCCGCAAGGCTTTGTGCCTGTCACGTGAGATTACACTCGTCAGTTGGTCTGCCGCTCCCGCCGTGTGTGCTTCACACGCTGGCGAGGACCAGAGCTCAAGGCTCGCAGGCACAAGTTAAATCAGAAAGAAATTAAACTGAGCCATAAACCGGCGTTTTATAGCCCCAGAAAGAGGCCTGCGGGAGACATGCCTCTCGGTCAAAAGTTTGGTTCGACGCTCAGACGATGTTTGTCGTTAGACACAGTCGCCATTTTGTTTTTCATAAGACTTGCGTTATCGGAAAACCACAGCGTAAGTAGCGGCCTGTGATGCTTCCGAGAAAATATTTCTTGGAACTAAACGTTATCCGTAATGGACCTGACTACAATTATCCAGCGTGTGCAGCCGATGGCAGCGCATACTTTTACCAGACATGGGCCAAACAATGAGCCGTAATGCAACGCTGTATGTAATGATGTTTCTAATCCAACTCAAATGATTATCCGTGCCCCGTAGATTTGGACCAAGTCCCTTTGGATACCTATACTGTTATTATTATTGCAGTAATTAAAGACATTTTTTTCAAAGAAAATATATTCCGTGAATCATCGTCAGGATTTTTACTCATGGAGAAATTTCGAAACTGTTGGAGTAAAGTCCATCTTGGACGGCTCAAAAATACCAGAGTTAAAAAGGTTTTAAATTTAAAATAATAAGTTCCGTTGAGCTAGCATGAACATTTAGCGTAGGGGATTGTTCGTGAATATGCATAGATAGATTCTAACAATTTTAAATCCTTTCGACGACATGATGTTAAAATTTTGAAATTATTGTTTAAGATTCTATGGTCAGTATCAAGAAAATGATTGAAAATTTTGCAATTACAATTAGCGATATGTTGCCAAGTTTGATAAGAAATACCTTGATGCTAATAAATTCTGACTTTGATTTGCTTTGCATTAAATTTTAAAAAGGAGTTAATTGTTATACTTGGTTTCAATTTTACACGAACCTGAATTTGCGGATAATTTTTGACAAGGGAATTAATTTTCTTTCTAAGATTATAACCTTCAAAGCCTTAGAATTGTAAACTTATATATGTACACGATTTTACGTTCAACTGATGGAATAGGTGGAGAGCAATTGTAAATTTGCTGAGAGTCTCACGAAATGTGTTTTAACTCCTCTCATTTTCCAAGATTTCTAGACTGCTTGAACTCCAAGCATCCGTGTATCAAATATACAAGTGAAATTGAAATTAATGGAAAGATAAATTTTCTGGATGTAACAATTGATGAAAATAGTGGTTATTTAACTACTTCGGTACTCAAGAAAAAACATTCACAGGACTAGGTTTAAAATACGATTCTCTTGTCTCATTTTATTTTAAAACCAACATAATCCACAGCATGATCATTAGGGCCTTCAGGATTTCAGGATTTGTCAAACTTGTCTTACTTTAATTTAGAACTTCAACGGCTAAGAAAATTCTTCACGCAAAATTTTTTTCCAGTTAAGCTGATTCAAAACACTTTTCGTAAGACTCTCAGCAAAATTTAAAGTTGCTGTCCACCTATTCTGTCAGTTGAAGGTAAAATCGTGCAGTCTATATAAATTTAGCATTCTTAAAATTAGACTGTGAAAGTTTTAATCTTAAAAAGAAATTTTTTTCCCTCGTCAAAAAATTTTATCCACAAATTCAGGTTTGGTTAATACATTAAAATCAAGTATAAAAATTGTTTTCTTTTTTAAATTTATAGACAACCAGCCACTTTCACTTGCTTCATTACAAGTACCAGTCGGAAATTATGGTTGTGATTATAGTAGAATACAGTAGTGTATGAGAGGTTAAAGTCGATTATGGATGATGAAACAATATGGCAGATATGTCGACCATAAATAACGTTGATTTTAGTATATTTAGGTCGATATTGGTGGAGGCAATATTGGTTGTTTATGGTTTGTCAAGAAACGAAGGTCTATGGTCGTACATGGATGTTTGACGACTA
>LQNS02276482.1:1814918-1825616 GCA_001587735.2 Parhyale hawaiensis | reverse complement strand
GAGTGGCATTTCCTCCAACTCAGGGGCTACCCAGAGCCCCAAACCCAAAGCCAGCTCATACAAACAAAGCGGCGTCCGGTGGCCGGACAATGAGGGCGGCCTGATAACGCGCAGGCCACGCGCAGACGACACCCCCGAGCCCGACCCGGTCCCGGGTTGCTTTCCACATCCCCACAAAGTAAGGGAAAAAAAGAGAAAAAATACAAGAACATAAATATACAGTAATGTACAAATAAATACAGAAATATACATAGGAGAAGAAACAAAGAATCCCATAAACAAAGAAGATGATATAAGGCATAATAAAGAATAAACAAACAAACCGACAGTAACGATAGCTACGAAAGCGGCCAGCTATCTACGCGCTCCAGACCCTGCCATCACCAGTACGGGCTTTGGCCTAAAAGAAGAAGAAGAGAAAGAAAAGGAAAAGAGCATCAGTTGGTACTACCTGATGGAAAGAGACAGGAGCAGACTGCGGACGACTGAGTACCCAGCTATGGTACCAGCCTGTTCATCTCCTCTCAGGGATGCCGTTGAACCAAACGGTCTCATCCGTCTTTAGAGTGGCATTTCCTCCAACTCAGGGGCCACCCAGAGCAACAAACCTGAAGCCAGCTCATACAAACAAAGAGGCGACCGATAGCCGAACAATGGGGGCGGCCTGGTTAGCAAGCGGGGAAGGGGAGAAAATATTAGACATTTTAGCATCTGATATTCCAGGCTAACACTTGCAAGAAGGAAATAGGAAATGGAATCATTCTTACTCGGCTGCCACATTCGCACGAAGATCTTTAGTTGGTCTTCCACTAGATGAAGACGACCGTGGTAGTTTGGTCAAAATTGTCAATGAGTGAGAAAACTAAAGTAGAGAGGGTAGAAAAAAAAAAGTGACGGCTGCTGAGAGACACGGCAGCAGTTTTTATTTCGTGCTTGGTCAAGGCACGCCAGGAAATTTAACAAATACAGGCTGTTAAACGAAAAATGCCGCATTTTTGGAAATTCATAATAGTAAATACTTACTATCTTCCAGAATATCTTTTGTGTTTTGAAACAATTTCTTTGTAGCATATTTCTTGCGAAGGGTATATGAGCAGGAGCGGAGGTTGCTTCTTCTCCGTGGATAAAGACAAGAAATTTAAAAAATGCAACATATTTTCTTGTGGGACACCCGGTAGTTTTCTGCGGTGTCCACCGTAAACATGAAGAAATCATCAACATGAAAAATCATGAAAAATCATCAAGGTAGTAACGTGTTACTACTGTGCAACAACTATCTGAATCCTACGATCAGAGTTTGAGTTATGAGAAATTCTTCTGAATCTCACATCGGGCACCGCCTTGGTACCAGCGGTTCTTCTAATGACGTAACGCCATTTACTTTATCTGGTTCTCGAATATTGTTGAATCAAGGGTAATGGCTTTTCTAATTAATTTAAGCAAGAAATAATTATAAACGTCATGATATTTGAGAAGCTTCAATCGGCAGTACATAGCATTCGTTGGCACTATTGGAAGATTATTCTCATATCGTCTAAGATTCAGGATAATACGTAAAGTTTCATTCATAATTGTGATGATTTTTCGAGTCCAGTTAGAGGTTGCACCACCCCAGACAATAATTTCATTAATGAGGTGTGTATGTATTAATGAATAATATAATGACCGTAAGGTATCATAAGATACCTTGCAACCGAATAGATTGCACCCTTTGCTTTTTTACAGTTTGATACATAACTCATTAACATGACTACCAAAGGATAATTTATCATTTAATATCACACCTAGATATTTAAAGGCTTAACCCATTCCAGTACGGTGCCGTTAAAATCAAGAACTGGCAGATCGGGAATCGGTCTCGAACTAAATATCATGAATTTCGTTATCCTTGCATTCGGGGTTGGGCGATTTTTTCCTAGCCATCTTAAAAGGAGATCAATATATTGGACTGCTTTCTCTATTGCACTATCGAAAACGGAATCATCCGCAAATAATATTGTTTTTACAAGATTAAAATAGACACTATCATTGACAAAAACATTAAGCAACAAGGGTCCTAAAATCGATCCCTGAGGTACTCCTAATTTCACTTTTTGCACAGTAGAATGATACCATTTACTTGAACATATTGGACACGATCTGACAAGTAGCTAGCAATAAGATTAAGAACATTCCCCCATAATGTTCAAACTTTGTCACCAGTATATCTTTGTTAAGTGTATTAAATGCCTTTTGTATGTCAAGAAACAAGCAAATGGTGAAAGATTTAGATTCGAAGGCATTGAAAAGGTCCCCAACAAGATTAAAAATTGCTAATGTAGTATTATTGTTCTCCCTAAAACCTTATTGTTCGTATGTTAAAACCTTATTCGTATCTAAGAAAGACACTAAACGAGCATGATTTAATCTCTCAAATATTTTGTTGATTAATGGCAAGGTGGACATTGACCTGTAGTTTGATGCGTCCTTGCAGCTACCAGATTTGAAAATAGGAATTACAAGTGCGATTTCAAAACGTTGGAATAGATTCCCTCCAGCACACACTTATTGAAAATAGCACATAAGTAGATAACAAAATATGGTAGTACAGGTAGCAAATGCCGTGGTTGTATTTCATTTTGATGCAGTCGCTGTTCTCTCATGGAGGATAGAATATTCATAATTTCATCGTTAGCAATCGGTATGAAATCAAAAGAAGAATCAACACGAGGTCTAGGAAGTACATATTGCACATTGTTGTCTGGGAGGTCTTGTACTAAACTGTTAGCAATTGTCGTAAAATATGTGTTAAAATGATTAATTAGCTATCGCTCTCTAAAACTTGGCCATCCACATATATTTCCAGCGTATTAGTCTTGATATTGCTATTTAATAAATCGTTCATAACTTTCCATGACTTGATCTATCATAAGCATATCAGTAAACTTGCGATTTACTTGTCTCAAATACAGACACTCTCAAGAAAGACTAAGATACATCTAAATGGTTTCGCTCTCTCAAGCTCGCTATAACACAACAATGATTATGGAAATTCCTGGGGCCAAAATAGGCGAGTTTTCTTAGTTTTTTATGCCCAGTACTCTTGGAAGCTAAGTTTCACTTACTCAAGCTTTATTATAATATTAACCTCAAATTTGAACACGCGTTCAAAGATAATGTTTTCTCGTGACTTCAGGATATCACGACCACAGTATGGCTTTTCGGTAGTCCATTATACTTATTAAAAGAACTACATCAAAAACACCTTCTTCTGTTAGTATACTTCCTCAGCCAAGTATGTTATATTTTTGTAGTAGTTTGTTTCTCTGTTTGTATGTCTGTCTATCTATCACCAATATCGCTCTAAAAGGTATGGACGGACGATTTTGGGATTTATAAGGAATGTTTTGAGGAACATGCGTACTATTAAGTTTTTGTTAGGATCCGCCCAACCGTCCGTTTGTCCATGTGTCTGCCTATTTCTTTTTGGTAATATAACTCAAATAGTTACCGACGTATTTTCATGAAATTTGTCGGATTTGTTCGGAATGTTACGAAAAGGAACTGACTTTTTTGTGATCTGTCAGCCCGTTTGTCTGTTTGTCTCCATGTTTGTTTTAATGTTTGTCGGAAAATAATTGAAAAAAGCTATGAACGGATATTCAAGAAATTTGCAGGAATTGTTAGAACTGTTAAAAGGCGCAAACAACGAAATTTTGATGTTGATAAGAAAATCCTATCCCGGGACCAATGTGAAATTTTCGTTAAAATTACCTTGCTTGGAGAAGATATGCGCTCTGAGAGTGCCCTAACAGTATATATATACCTATTTTTGTGTTATATATTTATTTATGCACTTATATATATGTAATTTTGGGTTTGTACATTTGTATTCCTCGCGTGAAGCTCCTATCAAAATAGACACACGGAAAACAGGCCAGTTTTGAATATTTTGTCGAAACTGTAGCGTCCTCATTGAAACCGATAGGCGAAAATGAGATCAGCGAGCAGAAGATTGTCAACGTTAGGAATCCTTGAAACTGGAAGCATCTCGTGCCCTGCCGACACTAAAGTAAATACAATAAAGACATTAACAGCTGCTTTTAGGCATCTTATGGTTCTGATTTCTACATACTTTCTTTCTGCACCAAAACCTTATTTGCTCTGAAATCAGGATATGTAAACTGAAGAGACGATCAACAAAGAGCAAGCGCTGCTATTTTTTCAGGGTGCAGTAGAGCAGCCAGACTAGCGAAGAACACGCAAATTTCTTTGCGCCAATATTTTAATCATAACTTACTTTCTTCCACTGATTGAATAGTTTATCGCTTGAGCGTAAAAATTTTGATAAACCGAAGTTCTATAAATGCGTATAAATCATATGCTGCTGAAATTTATATTCAGAGTTACTTGAATGCATGCCTTCGAGAACACTCACTTCCTAAAATGATTTAAGTTTGCAGTTGTAGTGCGTCTTTCATAAACATATTAGCAACAAATGTGTAATAACTGAAGGAATATCATCACAAATCCCTCTCATTTGACAGCACAAGTACGCTATAGCTGTATGATAATACCCAGTTTTTGTTGAGCTGCATGCCTGGTTTGCTGGAGACGCTGCCTTTTCTGAAGCTCAATCCGCTAAAATAAGTAGCTGTCTTTCTTGACATGTTAATCATGAAGTAGAGAGATGAAAAGTTTCTCTTCGGAAAATCGCCTGTATAGGTACAGTCAACTTTGACTGCACCCTCCCTGGGAAATTCTCAAACCCTGGTTCGTGTGGCAGATATAGGCCAACTGGCCCCAGAGAAGTAAGTGCAGCTGCGGCCGACGACGGGTCTCTGCAAACTATGGCGTCGAAACGGAAGGTTCAGTGACCCGCCACCCCCTACCCTTTGGTAGGGACCACCACGATAGCTACGCGCACAAGTAGATTTGCTGTTTTAACTCGCCGAGGCCGTGACGAGCGTTCGACCTTCAGCCCAACTGTGCAGCACGCATCGCCCGCTGCTACAGTGTAGTTCCTCATGTTAACATGTTTTGCTTAAACAGTACCAGCGCATTTTGTTAGAAGAAAAGAATACTTCGCTTTAACTTCTATTTGTTTTTTCTTTTATCTATTATTACCACCGCCAAGGAGGTTATGTTTTCGTCGAGTTTGTCTGTACATCTGTTATTCCGTCTGCCTGTCACCAAAGTAACTCAAAAAGTTATGTACGGATTTCAACGAAATTTACAGGGAATGTTTGGTATATTAGGAGGAACGGATACCTAACTTTTGGTGAAGATCCTTTCATCTGTTTGTGGCCTCATTTTTCTTGATGTCATAACTCAAAAAGTTATGGATGGATTCTTATGAAATTTACATGTTACATTTACATGTTAAAAGACATAAATGATTCAAGTTTTGTGATGATCAGTTGATCTGTTTGTGAGGTTGACTAATGTTGATCAGAAAGTTTGTTAGCAGTATAAGATAAAATGTTATGAACGGATCTTCAAGAAAATAACTAAAACTGTTAATACTGTTAAAAGTAACAATCGTTGGATTTTGGGGTCGATACAACTAAAGCATGGTTTCAGAACATTATTGGATTTTTCGTTACCGTTGCCTTGCTAGGCAGAGGTATGAGCTCTTAGAGCGCTCTAGTTCTCAATAATTTTCCCTTGGTTATAAAATATCTTTACTCGAAACGATGCTGTCCACGTAGTGTAGAATCCAGATTTGAGATTCGGATTCTCACTACAAGCTAATCTGAGCAATCACTGTAGCCAGGATAGCATTGTGTTAAATTTTCCACTTCCTTTATTATGCTCATTTTTTACTTCATTCCTTTTGAAGCCAAAAGGAATGAAGCCTGAGCTTACTCGTTGCCATTGTTTTGACGGTCGGGTACCCTAATAGTTTAATTATAATGATAGACGTTAATTTTACTGAACTACGGAACTCCGACACAACTGTTGAACCGTAAGTGCTCATTTACTTCTCAACTTAAGATTTCAAAAATATGGAAACGCTCTGTGAAAAGCAATGCACTGAAAAAGTAACTCATTAAGTTTTTCCACTTATACAAATTTAGGTTAAAAACCAACACATGTATATTTATTTTATTTAATGGCCAGAACACGTTTTATTTTTCAAAAACTATGTTTCGATAAAAGTTTCAAACAAAATCGCAATTTATTTTCTAAATAATTTCAAGTTTAAAAAAAATATAGGTTTAACTTCCAATTTATTAAATTTTAAGTTTTTAAAATAGGCTTCCTTCTAATAGCGCTCGTCTGTTTAAGTGTTTTTAAGTTGCATCAATAACTACAGTGGAAAAATTTTGCTTGACATTAAGTGATTCGTACTATAATAATTTCCACAGCACCGAAGCGCGTCAAAACATCAATTCAAACCTGCGAAGTGGAACGGCGGCGTACAGTCAGGGCCACAAATTGCAGCCCATGTACAGCGTAGACTTGCCGCACGGAACTTTCAATGAAGATGTGCAGAGATGAATTGAGAACGTACAGTCAAGTCACGAGTTACAGTCTCCAGCTTACGAGTACAGCGAAAAAGACAGGCACCAACGTCAGAGGAGCGGGAAGCCAGGGCCAGAAAATGCAGTACTGTAGAGTGAAAGAAATACCCCACTATAAGTTTAGCGTCTATGAATGACAAGTTACGAACGTAATAATTCCATTAATAATGAAATTAAATAATTTTCTATTGCACAATTGACCGATAGAAATGGCGACACCCCCTTTTTATTAACAAAATTTAATTTCACGACAAATTGATCTTATAATAAATTTACGGATTTGAAGCATATCTTATAGGTATGAAAATAATACCTAATTGATCGCTAGTTGGACACGTGATTGTAGGAGAGCCGATAGAGTCACAGCGTCGAGAGGGCGTCGCACGCTCAAATCCCCACCACGGCACCCAGCAGTGAAGTTAACAAGGAGCTCAGTACTGTGAAAAAAATATATAAATTGAAGAAAACGCAGAGGTTTATAAAAATTGAAGAATAGAGAGTTAAGTAATATGAAAAAAAATTATTTTTTAATTAAAGTAAATTTATCTGATTATTTTGTAAGAGTTTGAAATTGAACAAAGTATCAACTAAAAAAAAATATTGTAGCAGTTAATTAGAAAATTAAGAGAATTATACGTAAATAGCAGCAATATAAATACTTATTGTCACACCTGAGATTAATATTTCGTCTCAGTGTGAATCTTCACTTCTTGACGAAAGAGTTAGTAGAAAAGTACAAATGGTGCTTTGAAGAAAGATTCAACTTTAGTTAAGGTTTTAGAAAGGGTATAGTAAGTTGCGAACTACTATCAATGTCTCCGACAAAACAGACCCAGACTACTTTTAGACGATAGAGCCGCGAAAAAAATAAGTTAGTTATATAGTTAAGTAGTTTAAGTTAAGTAATTCAAGTAGTTAAAATTAGAAGTTTAAGTTTCAAAGCACCGTAGAAAACTCCATGCCATTCACTCGCACTGTCACACGCATGCAAAGCATAGAAGCATGCAAGTGAAAAAGACTGCAGCAGGCAGAGCCCAAGACTTCGACCCGGTATGGGCCACACGCAGTCCAGCGCTGCCCCACGGCACCGTGACGACGTTAGTCGTTCTATTTAAGGGTTTACATCCAATTAAGCAATTAACTTAAAAATTGATGATGAATAATTATAATATACTGAATTTTAGCTGAATAAATATAGTATTACCGAGCAGAAGGAAGCTAAGCCAGCAAATGACGCAGCGCCCCAGGCAAACTGTCCCCCCCCCCCCCTCGCAGCATTACCATTTTCTACCGCTTATTCCAGATGACAGATTCGACACAAGAAACAGGCGATTCGATCTGCCAGCGGTTAGATTAGCCGTCGGGAAGCGTTTTACAATTTTCAAAGCTGTATGTGCCTATAATCAACTTCCAGGGTTGCTTGTATAGCCAATATCTGGTGATATTTTACACGTAGGTATAGGGAATATTGTATCGCCGAGTATAATGTCTAGATAACGTTGTGTGCCCAATAAGTTAACCTTTACTTTCTATGGGCTTGTTCTCTAGGTCGACTGTATATTCTGTAATAGATTTGTATCTTATTTTTTCTGAGAGCAATAAAGTAGTTACAGGTGTCATTAGACGCATTACTGGCGAAAGTTCTGTTTTCACATAATTCACACCGCTGCATTATTTCGCCATTAGCTGCACCTGTGTTGAGGCAATAGAGCTAGTTAAAGGGAAGCAGGAACTGTCGGGACACACCAGGTGTCGGGACACCCCAGGTGTCGGGACACAGAAGCTGTAGGATTACGCCAGCTGTCGGGACACACCAGCTGTGGGGACACACCCGATGTCGGGACTCACCAGGTGTCGGGACACACCAGGTGTCGGGACACGGAAGCTGTAGGAACACGCCAGCTGTCTGGACACACCAGCTGTGGGGACACACCCGATGTCGGGACACACCAGCTGTCTGGATACACCGACTACCAAGCGGCGGCCCCAGCCAATACCGTGTCCGACTGGCCGCAACATCAGCGACACGCAAGCGGCGCCACCATGTACCGGGCGAGGGGCGGCTCTTGAGAGGAGGTGGCGGCGGGGAAGGAGAAGACATAGTGGGGCAGGCTGACAGCACACGCAGTGGCGGGCTGCTGGAGGATTGCTGTCAGCTCGGCAGCGCAAACAAAACTCAGCACAAACACAATTTGCATCACAGAAACAAGTGTAGCGAATATACAAATGCGGTACAATCTCAAACTTAGTCTAAGTGCAACTGTAGCACATGGGATGTAGCAATACAACTGCTGCAGGCACACAAATGTAGCGCAAAACAACTGCTGCAGGTGCACAAATGCAGCCCAAATGAAAATGCAGCACAACACAAGTGCAGTCAACACATTCAAATGCAGGACACACGATTACAACAAGGTTCTAATATAACAATCACAGCATTGTGCCAACGAGACAAGTATTATTCTACAACCAAGGCGCTTTCCCGTCACAGAAGCAAGTGCCAGCTGACCACGGCTTAAGCGTGCAACGCGCACTTATCTCCATACATGGTCGAAGACTTGCTGGTCGTGAGACGGCACTTTTTCCAGTGTCGCTGCCTCAACACTATTATGTGCTGCAGCGACATAAAGAGCACTAATGAGTCCCACCATTTTAGTTAGCTCTTTAAGGCTAGTTAGCTTCGTAAATACCAAGTTAGCCTGGCAATACTAGTTACCTAGGCCAAGGAGGTTATGTTTTTCTCCAGTTTGTTTGCCTGTCTCTCACCAAGATAACTCAAAACATGAAAGAGGAATGTTAATGATTTTTACAAGGATTGTTAGGCATGTTTCAGCGTGGGCACGCTAACACAAAAATTGCTCAGGCACTCAACTTTTCACTTGGGCCGTCCATTGCCGTGACAACTACTAATGGCGCTTGAATGTCACGCTAAAACTATGCGTCATTGCAACTTTACACTAACTCAGAAAGTAGGAAGTATTCTCAAAGTTGCACCACTGCTGCTGGTTATAACGTACCAATAACAAGAAATGACTCATACCTTAGATACTCTGTTTAGTGGCATAGCAATGTCCAAACCGAAGCCTGGGTGCTGCGACGCAATCGGATATGGAATTTGCAGGCTATGCAACTTTTGCGTACGTGTGCACGCGCGCCTTCAGTGAGAACAGATTGATTTTTGAAGAAGCTCCATTCAACTCTGTTTGTTTTTGTGTCTTTTTTTCATAGGTAATATAACTAAAAAAGTAATGGGCCGATTTGTATGAAATTTGTTGGAATTGTTAAATGTGTTACGAAGAGCAAATGACCAAATTTTTGTAATCTGTTTGCGTGTCTCAGTGTTTGATTTTATGTTTTCAATAACATAAATCTGAGAGCTATGAACGGATGTTTAAGAAATTTGCAGGAATTCCCAGCAAAGTTAAAAAGCATAAATGACGTAAGATCGGCAATGTTCGCTGGGTCCGTTAGTGTGTTTGACTGCCTTTCAAAATGTTTGTCTTCAGCATAACGCAAAACGTTATCAACAGATCTTTATAAAGTTTGCAGGAACAGCTAAAAAAGTTGAATAACACAAATGAACAGATTTCGGTGATGATCGGTCGGTGTATTTGTATGTTTGACTGATATTTTTGTCTTATTGTTTGTCAGAACAAAACTTAAAAAGTTACGGACAGATCTTCAAGAAAATTACGGAATCTGTTATTACAGTCACGAGGCACAAATAACCGAATTTTGGTGATGATAAGAGGGAAATCTTACTTTAAGAACCAATATGGAATTTTCGTGAGCATTAATTGTTTTGGTTGGCGGATGTACGCGCTCTCATAGTGCTCTAGGTTGCTGTGTAGTTTCTTGGTATAGTTAGTTTTGCCATGTAATACCATAAAATAATATTTGGGCGCTCCTGAAGCTAAAATCCTAAATAAACTTAACGGGCAGGCAAAAATTATGCTTAGATATAGTTAGCTCTGCACTAGTACGTACGCAAATTAATTAGCTTGGCACTACTGGTTTAACATTTAATACCATCCAGCTTTGTACATTAGCAATCGAACAAGTCAGCTTTGTTGAAATAGATTAGATTAGATTAGATTAGATAGGCGGCAGTAGACGAACCAAAAGGCCCATTCCCAAAAAGACACCGGGACTTACACCCCGATCCTCTATGAGCTATTGCCATTATGTTAGT
>LQNS02276482.1:1741083-1753657 GCA_001587735.2 Parhyale hawaiensis | reverse complement strand
TTTGCTATTCTCCTTTATAGATTCGTATTGCTGTTAGCTTCTCGGTGAAACATCCACCATCGCAATAACCCAGTGCTTAATTTGATTTTACGTTTTGTGACAGTGATTTTTCCTGTATTTCTACGTATCCCCTTTTATTTCAGGTTTTTAAATTTCCTGATGTTGACACCGGTCGGCTGTCGAAACGTTGAGACCAATTTTAAATACTTCGTAACTAGTGCTGTGATATGTTTTTACTCTCGAATTGTCTTGAATTAATTTGTTACTGTGGAGAAAAACTATTTTAGAGTGATAGAGAAGAAGTGTAAAATCATAACTAAAAAAGTATCTAAAAAAGTACCTAGATACTTGTATCTAGATACAGGCAAAAAGTATCTAGATACTACATTTAGATACAACATTCGAAAAGCATCTAGATACAGCATTTAGATACAAAAAAGTACTGCCCAGCTCTGGGTAAAACAAGTCCGATTTCCCGCCCCCCACCTGACCTGCAGCCCTTATATTCTGCGGGAGGAACGACATTGTGATATTATCACTAGTGGGGGGGGGGCACGCAACTGTTGTGATCCTCCTAACTGTACCAGGGTGTAGAGGACGGCCGACGGTCCCGATAGATCTGGAACAATCGCTCCTTTCCCTGCAGGCTTATTCCACGAGTTTCAGGTAGCTGGTTCATCCTTGCGCTCGCCGTGGGAGAGTGACGTCAAAATGACGTCTAATTTCGTAAACACCACATCATTTCACTGCGGTATCTCTGTAATGTTTGTTAACCAATTTTACGTCATACGGAAACACTGATCCAGCGGTAGCTGTCGTTTTACTTACCAGCAGTACGGTTGCGTAATAACTTTGCACCGAACTTTCACCGGTTGTGGTTTTGAAGACGATTTTTGCGGTGGTCCTGAGAAGAATCTATTCCACCCTTCTCTAACGTATTTTTATCCATTTCTAACCCCTGACGTACCTACCTCGTGTAGCCCCAACATACCTTGCTTAACTCTAAAGTGCCTCGTCTAACCCTAACATCCCTCGTCTTACTCTTATGTCCCTCGTCTAACCTAAAGGTCCCTAAAATCCATTGCCTAAACCCTCGTCAGAACCGTAGCCGTTGTTAAGCCCCGTCAACTGTGGTACGTTCTGAACTTGTGCTCTCATTATTGGCTGTCGTATCTGCTTGGGGTGGAATATGTGACCCTTAAGAAATCACTGTTCATTGTGCTGCATATTTTGGAGTGTGCTGCGTAGCTACAAAATAAATGATATTAAACTATAGGAGGAACAAACATTGATGCTCTGGTGGTTTTGGGACAAGCTGTAAGTGTCGCTATAACCGCCATATGGCATGTGTAGATGTGTCGATGTTGCACGGGGTGACGAGAAGGTTTGCCTATTGCTCTCTGCACTCTGGATAACAGGGAGTTATCTCCACATGCACGTAACCTCCCACAGCTGGTGCACCTGGCATTTTTAGTTGGCATTACCCCGGGAAGTTTTTTTTTTCAAATTTCTATGCTGGTTTAGATAGCGTGCTCGTAGCGTTCCTAAAGGTGCTTCAGTAGAATCAAAGCTCCTTGGATTCAAACCTCATACATGCCGCTCCCCCGTAGCCCTGCTTCTGATGTAATCAAGCTTGTCGTCAGCAAGGTCGAAATTCATATCATGTTACCAACCCCGAACGCAAGAGTTGCGTATGATCGTTGAACTCAGTGCGTAGTAATCATTTGTTACGCATTTTTTCAAGTTCCTTCTGTATGGTAAATCTAATCATAGGAAGTAATACAAAAAATTCACGCATCTTCCAAGTCATGTAACTTCAATGACAATTCTTTATACTGATAGAGTACTACTGCAATTTTTTTTTTTTTTTGCTAGCAGCTGACTGAGATTCTTCCAAGGTTAACGTTCTGATGTTCGTGCCTATTGTTAAAACTGAAAAAGCCTCGGCTGACAGCCCACCTCATCACGACCCTCATGCAACATCATTGCACTTTTGTATTTAATCTAATCAAAAAGTTTTAGACTTTCATCACAAACCGGTTACAGTTGGACAAATTGTATAGTTTGTTTGAAGGAGCGCTAAAAACTCCGTGCAAAGTTAATGAAGCCAAAGTTTATCGCTGACGTCCCGAGCAAGTTAAGGTTAGTGAGACTGGATTCTCGTAAAGGAACTGTCCCAATCTCTGATGCCTTACCAGCAGCGCATTCACAGAGGTCAGGCTGTGATTGTTTTTATTCTGCTCTTTCTCAAAAGATTTCCCCGTTGAATTTTGTTTCTCAGCTTCTTTTTTTAAAGTTGAACTTTATTCTTCTAGGACTTTAAACCATGCATGAACTGAATAGAATTAACAAAAATATTGTTTATGTGATGGAGCTGTTCCTGAAGCCGGTTTCCCACAAGCAGTTTTTGTCTGCGTTATGAGCACAGAGCTAACTCACTTCCTCCTCTTGCCTTGTCGCTGCTCGACGTCATATCGTGCTGGATCAAACTGACTTAAAATTTATTGAAAATACCAGCCGCTGTTATAATTATTACTCTATAACGAATGCCTGCAGTAAATTTTTGGTGATATCTTCTAATATTAAGCGAGAGTGACGAGCAAAAATTACATTACAGTATTTTTGCGTGACGTTCAATCACTTCCAGTTGTAGTACAGTTAGAGCAACGTAATTGGATTAGTTGAGCCGGTTCTATGCTGAGAGCGCCGACGAAAGTCTTCAGTGTGCACTCGGCTTATACAAATCGCAATAGTAAACTTTGATTAGACATGGCTTTTAAGTCATGGTGTTGATATTCCTCAACATATTATACTGGTGCTGTCCCTTGGTCGCCCTGGCGCTAAACTACGTTCATCACGGTGCGTGCGTTCAAGTAAGCTTTCTTGCCGCGCCACAACCACGAGAAGCACTACAATAATCTTACCTAACCCAACTTTACCTAGCCTTACCTTACCTTACCTGACCTTACCTAATCTAACCTCATCCGTGATACAGCGAGCAGTACAGCACGCGAACTTGAACGCCGTCCGCACGCACAGTGATACGTACGTCTCAAACGTACATAGCGCTTGGGGAGTTTGGTGACTGTGCCCGTGCACCCCCCCCCCCCGGTCGCCTACTTTGAGTAAGACAGTTTAATTCGATTAGCTTCAGTCTTTGAAGTTTAATTGGATTGACTGTCTAGCATCTAAAAAACTCAGAGCTACTTACCATTTGATTCACTAGTTTGAATTAAGTTGCAGGCGTTAATTACAGACCGCTTAGGAGTGATCGAGCGACGATTAAAGAGAGAAACTCGTTAAGGTAGATCGAATGCACAAGATGGAATTCCGATTACTTTACTGTAATCAGGTTAGATTAAGATGCTCAAAGCAGTCGAATCGAAGATGCCGTGAGGCAGTAACTCTCACAGAACAGCTGCAGAACTCGCTCGTACGGCGCACAAATCCCGTCAACACGCACCGCACTGCAGCTCCGTCTATACGATGCAACTTAGACCGTTCCTGATACTCTTTGGGATTTTCCCCACGTTCTTGGGAATTCAATTTCAGCTTTTCAACCACGAACTTGAAGTTTGCTTTGGAATTTACGGTTAATTCCGCGCATTAATGCTTAGGGAATTGGAATTCGACCTCGATGATTATCCTGAATACATGAGAGTGATAAACATTACTGAATTGATGGACTGTTGCATGGTCTGGTGTCCCGAGCCAACTTAAATGCGAGATGATAGCGTGGGTAAATTTTCTACACATATGGGAAGTGTGGGCAAAGAGGCGTGTTGCGCAATAAAAGTTGCGCCGTGCAGGCATGCCGTTACCAAGGTATGGAAGCAAACAAGTATGGATAACTAATTTATTTAACATTAAAATTTTACAGCATTGTTACGTATGAGTTACTTCATGGTCACGTGACTACGTCGCCGTGCTACAGACCTGCTCTGTTCTACACAACACTAGCATCTGTGAAGCCCGGTGCCCACGTAACAACTTTTGTTGCCGCTAGCAACTTAGAGGCAACTCAACTTATGTGACTGCGCAGTCGTGGTCCTGACTGCAGCATGACGTCTATGAACAACGTATACTTATGCTTAAACCACCAATCATTGTGTCCTTAACACTGTTCATAATCAAGAGTGATAATTGAAACTCGTCATTGCCACTTGCTATGGTGTAAAAATTGCAGTAGCGATTGTCGACGATATTTAATACATTTAAAATTTGCGGAAGCTGAAGCCGTGCCTCGGCTACGCAAACGGATTAGCTGAGTTACTGCCAGGCTACTAGCGGCACAGAAAGTTGTTACGTGGGCACCGGGCTTAAGGGCTATGGGCCTCTTCCACCGCCACTGTCAATCATCGTCCGGCTTTGGATTATCCGTGAGTGCGTTCGATTTGCTAGTACGACCAGAAACAGTTTACCGTGTAATCAGCTCTTCAAATAAAATGGGAGGAGTTATTTTTCTAATGGATATCCAAATTCTTATAATACTGCTCAAATCTCTCATGACCCTGCAAAGCGAACGCACTCGGAGGTAGTATGGAACTAGAATACGATATAATGTGCCTGTCAAAGACGCTGTACCTACATAGTACTACACACATAAGCTTTACCTCGCAGCTGGCTCAAGCCCAGAGTCTTACATTAGCTTTAAACTCTTAACTTATGAAAGGTCAATGTATCATTTCTGTGAACTTATTTTGCGTTCGAATAAATTTTATCATAAGACAATGTGTATTTTCTTATTTCAGATGCAAATTTATTACTTGCAATCAGCTTCTAAATAAACATTTAATTTCTCAGGCAGTTTCAGCACTAAGTAACACAGCATAACACAACAAATGGTCCGAAAAATGTTCATCTGCGTTTGGGGAATGATAGTAAAGGGTGGATACTTTTGTAAAGGACTACTCGAATTCCTCGGCATAGACCAGAGATCCGTGCAGGAATGAAGCGGTTCAGAGGAAGTCCAAGTGGCTAACACAAGACCTGAGGCGTGTTGCAATCAGACTGCCGATGTCACGTGTGTTACCCCACACCAAATGCGACTCAGGTTAGTTATCAACCACGACAACATCTTCATTTGTAGAGCAATGAGATGAGTAGAAACACCTTTACTTTCAAACATTGTCTTCGCTTGCAAACACTATGATCAATTGATACATAAAAATTAAGAGAATATCCCATGACTGATGCATATTTTCTGTCACATTATAGCTCCATCAGCAACGTTAAAATGAGAGGCCTCCACTTATTCCGCTGAGACTGCATCGCATTCACCCCATATTTTTTAGTCAAACGGTGTTACACCGGACTCTCATAGCAACATGTTCGAGAGTTTCACTACAACATGCCTCAATCTGTGCTTTCTGATAACTCTAAAAGAAAACGAGGAATTTTGAAGGAATACCCAATATTTTTTATTGATTTTCAATTAATTAAATATTGAAGAAAAAAATCCTTAAATTATAATACACCATGCATATCATAACGGACAACGTTGACAACCCTGTGAATGCACAGGGTACACATGGGAGCAGAACGCTTCTTGGAAGTTGGCACTAGGGCTGCAGGGAAAAACGGGCCAATTCAAAATCAAGGTTCAAGCAAGGACCTGGAGCTAAAACCTTTCTGTGTAGAACGAGGACTTCATGCACTCTTATTTTTCAGGTTTCGAATATATTTCGGACTAGATACTACACACTCCGTTCCCTTACTCTATCTGGAGCTTATACACAATAAGTGTACAAGTGACGTACTGTGTATGGTCCTCTCTATGTATTGAAATTTTCCAGAACACAGCAAGACGCTCAACAGTGGGCAATTTTCAACACTGAATTATTCAAAGTTGAGATTTTGTTGGGTGGTCTATTACGGCTTTCTGCTCATTATTATGAATATAGTCCTTGATGGGTTAATAGAAATTTTTACTCAAGACTGTGACTGACACTCCATCCATATCTCCACTTAATGACTAGCTAATGTAATAGTTCTACTATTTTACCATCTACCTTATTGTTAATTTTTTTTTGTGGGATCCAATGGATCGGTAAAAAGCTGAACGTAAGTTTTTTTAGTACATTTTACCAATCTACGCATGGCAGCAGTCTCCGCTACTAGACGTAATATATCACGTTGTAACTCGTGAAATATCGAAATTCATATACCACAAAGCAGACAATGTAGCAGGGATCATCCGTTGGGTATTTAAAAATGTTGAAGAAATAAAAACAGTGAAAATATATAATTATGAACAATGAACTAGACGGAAGCAGGATAGCTATGTATTTTGCACGGTCGGTAAGACTAGGTTGCTGTTCCCATGGAATTACCGGCGACATTGAGGCTGTAATCAGAGTCCTACTCATGGTAGGCACAGCTTGATCTGGTGATGCCGAGCGCCAACACCCTAATCATACAACGCCCCATTCACTGAGAATTATTATGGGAAAGAAAGATAGATTGATTACTTAAACTCTGATGAAATGCAAATATCAGCCATTTTTTGAGTTACGTATAAATGTGCCGAATTTGATGCCACATCCAGTCAGATGCATTAGGCCGCCTTCCAACCATTTCTACCCTTTGTACGTCACAAGGTCAGTGTTAGATGCGCAATGGCACAGCCAATGGGTGTGATATAATCACTAAAACACACTGATTAGTTATGTTGGCGACTTGGCCTGATCGTGCCCTAAAAGCGTTCACTCGGCAACTGAAATCAGCTATTATTATAAACAATTAAATATCTCCACCTCGTGACAACACAACACAGACTTTTATTAAGTTGTTCTGCAATTGAATGAAGTCCAAAACAAATGACGCAATGTCTACAGTAATACATTTACCTTTTTTCTTGCAACGTTCCAGTATCAAATTCAATATACAACCGTACCTTGTTGTTATCAAAAACATGTGGTGTCATCAACAAAATGTAGAACCACACTCAAAATGAAATTGTAACTTGTGACTGAAAAGAAAAACAACTGGTTGCAATCACAAAATCGGTCGGATTTGTCTGTTGTCATTCAAACACTTGGCCAGGATTTTCTAACTCTTCTTAAAGCTACGGGAGCAGTCCCGGGACACCGACTAGCTCCCCGAAGAAGTGCTGATGTCACCGGCTAGATTTGTCAATTCCTCATGCTGAACCTCGAAAAATTGAGATCAGAGTGGATTTAACCTAGAAACACTGTGCAATTAAATCATCCTAAATTAGTGTATTTGAAAGAAAAATATAAAAATTTAGCCGCTACGTTACTTTATATCTGCCCCAACTGCATGTATAGTAACAATATCGACAAATTCAGAGAGATTTTGAAACTCCCACTCCTGACGATTCCCAGCCCTCTCGGTTATATTTGTAATCCAAAGTTGTGATCACCACCATGAGCTGGCCTCAGTGTCATGGCACAATACCCAGTTCTTGCAACAAAGAGACAGCTTAAACTTTTGCATTTAACATAACATACTGTACATTAGCTTGACACAATTGCCTGAAAAGATAATAGTTATTTAGGAATGAAATAAAACAAACGACCTGTGAACCGCCTGTGACGCAACCTGGCATCTCACAGAAGCAACATGCCCTATAGTTGCCACATATAAACAGCCAAACCCGTTCAGTAATAATTGCATGCATAGCGTATAATAAAGGATACGTCGATTGAAAAAGAGGGCAGTTTACTTTAGGTTTGGCTACTTATGGCTTGGTGATGTTAAATTCAACTATCACGAGACCAATTTTGGGTCAGCTACGCACGAAGAAACCTATTAGGTCAAGTTCAGTTGTAATTGTTCTTGAGGTAAGTTATACATTAGCTTTATTTAAATTTGATTAGCATATTATGAAGCATTCCTGCATTCAGCCCTCAAAGAATGAACTAACGAGAAGGATTCATTAATCGTGCGTTAGTTAGTATTTTGCTTATGAAGGCTGCACTGCAACTACCGATTCGTATTATCAAAAGTGATTACTCTCGTCTTCAGCTGTACTGTGCAACACAATCCTTCTTTCCTTTCAATGACTCGAAAAGAGATACTTATTTTTAGCAGGTGGCCAAGCATATCAGATAACATACGAGCAAAATCTCTGTGCCAGTGATTCACAATAATAGGATTTCAGTCAAGCTTTTCCCACCGAAGAAGCTGTTCCGTTAGAGGACGAACTGTAGCTCTAGAAAAATGATAAGGAAAACGAAACCCTCAAGTTTTTCACCCATTCGTAGTTCTACTGTACTCTGAAAAGTATCTAATTATGTGCTTTGTTATTTATTTTTTTTTGTCTCACATCGTGAACTCATATTCACTGAGGGAAAAAACCAAAATCGGGATCCATGAGACAGTTAAAGTCGTGCGCAAACGAGTGTCATCTTCGCCGATTTCGACGGGACAATATTGTGAGTAGATCCAGCTTTCCGCGACATGTTAATGCACACGCAGCAGTGAGAGGTTTTTGCCGTCGCGTTCCAAGAATTCTGGGTAAAATCATTTCGAGCTGTATAAAAAGTGGAACATATTGACTTCATACACTTTATTGCTCGCTTATCCGCCGGTTTTTTATTCCCAGTTCATAGTACTAAGTCACTTACTGAATGTTTTGTACGTTCTTAAAGTTTATAAACCAAATTTAAACAAGTACATTTCCGCTGACTAACATCGGTGTAACCTGGATACAAATTGCGTTCATACATTTCTCAGCGCAGATGCAATCGCAGCGAATAAAAGCAAGCAAAGTTTTAAGAAAAACGCATGCCCTCTATGCCGTGGTAGTGAAAAGTTAACTGGGAAAATTGATCTGGAAGTTGCTCTAAATTTCTTGACCTCAACGAAAAAGATTGGCCAAGACCTATCTTGCTGAACTCGCCCCTCTGGCAACTTTTCGTCGAGTCTGGTAGAGCATTTGTTGGCGAAATGCCACTCCCGGCAATTTTTGTTTCTCGTCTGGATGGGGCTCAAAACTTACTTCAGGACCCTTCTTTACTGGTAATGTAAGAAGTGCATTCCAATGAAATATTCCTAAGAGCGTGGGCACACGATCGCAAACATTGCTCAGTCACGCAACTTTTCCCTCGGCAGTCACGTTGCCGTGACTACTACTACTACTACTATTACTACTCATGGTGCTTGAATATCACACCATCTATGTATGCAGAGGAAAATATCGGTCCGACTTACGAACGAGCAGACCAGGAGAAGACGTAGCACCGAAGCTGCTACGATGATGTCATATGCTGATCGCCCGTGGGCGAGGGCACCTGACGAAGTTGACTACTTCTGCTTGGACGTATACTTTTTAATTTATGTTTTTAGTTACCGTGTCACCGGAAGAAAGTAGCGACAATATTTCATGTCTCGTGGTCAAACACTTGGTAATGAGAGTGGCCGGTCAGCATTTGTTTACTTTCATACAGCCGTAGTTCTGCAGTCCAGTCTCTAGACTAACTTAATAGGGCGCATTCGATCTACTCCTTCCCTTGAGATAATCTCATCCGATGAGCTTTACTTTGTTGGGAACTATAGTCCTCAGCGTTACTTACTACACCAGTTTGAATCGCATTCTAGGCATCGATCCTGCTTAGTATGACTGAACATGTGGCTGCATGAAGAATGATAGATCTGCAAGAACGGTTTAAACTCATCTAAAGTTGCAAACTGAACTCCCAGGATTGCAGTTATAGACAAGTTACACCTAACCGGCTAAAATTATTTCGATCATTGTGAGCGAATCGAAGTCATCGTAGCGTCATATTTAAAATCTGCTGATAAAGTGATCGATTTGCATTTGATGTTCATCAACACTGCGGCAAGTGTTGCAGTCAAACAAGGTTAGCCAAACTTTTTGACTCAGGGGCCACATGGATTTTTAAAAATTGAAAGACGGGCCTGGCCAGCACCCGATACACACCTATCAAATAAAGCAATCCCTTCAAAAATTAACATTTTTCTGCAGATATGCATTTTAGAATAACTCTTATAAGTGCTCAAAATAAGTTCATATACCGCAGATCCCAAAATCTTCGGCTGGCCAGATGTGGCCCTAGCTTGTCCCCTCCTACTCAACTGTATACTAGAGCTACTGCAGTACAAAGTTCTTCGCAGTTTTGGATACATAAGTTCACCTCCTGCTCACATAGAGTATAGAATTTGTAGATACAGGTTTTGTAAAGTTTCTCCCAAAATTGAACCTACCTTTGTTGTCTTAAAGACTATGAATACGAGAGCCCCGAATGCGGAACGTTTCAGGTTTGTGTTGCAAGAGTTTCTGAGACTGTGACTATATGTAACGCAAAGTGTTTTATCATCGCGCTTATACAATGCGTGCCAAATAGCTGGTCCTTTCATAACATACTTTGATTACGATATTTGCATACTGAATGGTGGCAACACCTACTTCTGGATGTGTTAATTAAGTAAATTGGATATGCTCAGACGTGAAAAAGGAACAGGCCCCGTATACCGTCCTAAACTATTAGCCAAATGCCAAACAAACGCTTATGGGATTAATTTAACATGAAGTGAGAATACGGCTATAGTATCAGAAGAAAAACCTGAACTGGAGACCAAAAGGATGCTACGAAGAGATCATTTAACTGTGAAAAAATTTGTTTTGTTGAGTCTCTTACTGTTAATTTGAGGGTTGATGACGCTTATTTCCAAACATGTCATGTCACGAAGAACGAGGTAAGTTGTGATAAGTCTGAGTCTGTCTAGTCGCGAAGTGAAGTGTATAAACGTTCTTGTATGGAGTAAAATTTCAAAATCTGCCAGCAGTTGGCACCTCACGCAGGTCGGGTCGACAACAATGTAAAACCTGTGGCAACGCCCCCACCCCTACCTGCTGACTGTTCATTTACCAAAATAGCCAGACGAGTAGAAGACTAAGTGATGATAGATTTTTGAAACGATTTCATTACTGAAGAACGCCGAGTACGCTAGATAAACCGAATGCGTGGTGTAAAGGATGTCTTACAAAGAGTAGGAAACGTCCCCATCGTTTGAGACGCCAGCGATGAGGGGGAGGGGGAATCGTAAATCGTGAGTCATGTTTTGGGGTGGCACAAGCGGAGACTAGTTGTTTGGCGTTTGCAAAATCTTAGACCGAATTAAGGTGACATCTAACTGCTATGTTTCCTTTTGGAGGACACTAGTATGAGCCTCGGTTGAAGAAGCAGAAAGTTTTATTGTAGAAAACGCTGATATTCATTCTAGATGATACCCCTTTCAATGCAGCCTAGAAATCTGTAAAGTTCTTATGCCAATTAGTTTTCTCTGGACACCGATTGATGAGGTGGCCAGCGTGTTCACCCAACTTAAACCCGATTGAAATTCTACAGAGTGTTCTGAAGAGGAAGATGTATCATGACGAGCTGCCATTTTCAACAATTATTGATGCTACTGCTAGTATTGCACAATATTAAACAGTTACCTTTTACCTTTTATAAACGCGATAGGAAGATATATTTATGAGAAGGATCATGTCCATCATTCAGTAGTTTTTGACATCACATCGTTTCTCTCTCCATTCATATTACTCGTAATATGCTCATTATAAAAGAAATTATGCTTATATAGTGTCACAAAATTTGATTTATTGCATGAATAAATGCTAGTGTTTGCAATTTTCATTAAACCTATTTAATTCATAGACCGAAGTGATTCTTACGAGTAAAAATACTGCTGTTTCTTCACGTAGCAGCGGATGAAATGCATTTTGGTACAGTAGATATAGATGGGTGTTGTCATCATTCAAGGGAGCTAGCTGGAATCAAAGCTGTCTAATTATAACCTAACCCGCAGTTTTTATAAGGCATTGCCAGTAGCAGCTCTCTGGTCACTTGGGGCAAATAGAAGTCATTTCAATTCAAATTGAGCTCGAAACCTTCCTGCAGAAAAACAAGAAAAAATTACTGAAAGTTCGCACCAATGCGACTTAGAATTGTTGCGCTAGTAAAGATTCTACTAAATTTACTACTAACGTCTTTAAAAAAACAAGAGGGATGTTTTGAAACTTTGCTGCTGGCGCTTACTGGGGTACCAACACTGTAGTGGCGGCTGGGATCTTGAACAACTTTTAGTGCGTTATAACGGCGTGGGCAAACTATCGCAAAAATTGCTCAGTCACGCAACTTTTCCCTTCGGCGGTCACGTTGCCTCGACTACTACTCATGGAGCTTGAAAGTCACGCGAAAACTATGCGTTATTGCGACTTTTAACTAACTCAGAAGTAGGAGGTATTCGCAAAGCTTGACCATTGCTGCTTGTTATAACGTGCGAACTACAAGAAACGACTGAAAATTTAGGTATTCTCTTCAGTGCCATAGCAATGTCCAAGCCGAAGCCTCGGGCGCTGCAGCACAATCGAATACAAAGATGTGTTGCTCTGGAACTTTTGCGTACGTGTCTCCACACTTTAACAATGTACACGACACAGTCATGTCAGCAAAGGCGTCCGGAGGGTTGTAAAGAACGTTTCGCATTTTCTGCGCACGTGGACAGTGGTCTTATAACAGCACGTGGGAGCACATGAATATTTTACATCTCAGCCAGCCGAACTTTGGCGCAATCTTACCTA
>LQNS02276482.1:1721091-1740174 GCA_001587735.2 Parhyale hawaiensis | reverse complement strand
AGAACACGATTATTGTACGTTTATATTTACAAACTCTTTTTGATCGCTTACAAATATAGTATTTTTGGTTTTTATACATTTGTTGTCATAGCTATAATAACTTTAATATTAATCTCCATGAAATCTATCTGCGCTATACATGCTGGTGTTTCGAAACATACTCTAAATTGGCAAAATATTTTCTAACAGGCACGAACTACCCTAATTTCAAGCGTTAGTTAGGTGATGTGGAAGTCTAATTTCATGAGGCGATAAAAAGTTCTCTTAAACTGTTGGTTGGCTAAAGCATAACAAAACGGATTAAGCGGACTATTGGCGTAACACAAAAAATAGCAAAACATATAGAGATGGACATTGGTGCAGCCGCACCAGCTCTCAGCAATAGCAAGAATGTGGTACGGAGTCCAACACGCGACGAAAGCACCCATGATGACAGAAATGGTTCTGAGAGCCTTGTTGGCGCGGTTTTGAGACTTAGACTTTCGCTCCGTGTCCTTTGGTTTTCGCCGCTTTTTTATCTTCTTGCCTAAGTTGCTTAAAATAGAAGACCTGGATTGTCCGGGATCTCCTGGAACTACTTGGGAGTCGCTGCCAGAGGATTTTGCTGACTTTTGAGGCTCCGATTTTTTGTGACTTCCAGCCTCTTGTTCACTTGTCGTCGATCCCGAAGTTGAGCGTCGGTTAGACTTGCCATCATCATCGCTGCTCTTGCCTGATCCATTTCTGAAGCTGTCCTTGTTAATGTTCACCTTGAGCGACTGCCTTTTCGGTATCGATGTGTCTTGTGCATCACTCTTAGATGACCTCTTACTTCCACTGAAGCCAGTTTCGATTTCCTTAGTAGACTCCAACTTGATGTGGTCAAGAACAGCGGGCAGAACATCTGCTTTAGCCTCTTCTTTGCTGTCGATATCGCTGGTCTGCGTTGCCACTTGCTGAGTTTCAACTTTTATTTCTTCTGTCGCAGAAGCCTTTTCCACTTTCTGCGGTGTTGGAGGGCACTGTAGTTCATTACTCGGCTTGTTGTTAGAGGAAATATCAAGAGCACTGCCTCTCCGGAGCACGTAGGGATATTGATCATCACCTGCGTTTATAACTTCAAGAGAACTGCCCATGTGCTGCTGGCTCATTGATATACCTTTCGTCTTCGAATATTCCTTGCAAATGCCATCGAATGTGTAGAAACTCTCTCTACTGGACCCAATACCGCTGGGAAACTTGCCAGAATGCAACGATGAGAGAGACTTGTTAAGTGCTTCTTTACTGATGTACCCTACCTCGTCGAGGTTCACGACAAGCTCCTGGATCATTCGCGGTGGCCTCTGCTTTATTTTTGTGGAAGCGGATCGTGAACCTCTTCTTGTTCTCCTCTTAGAGCTGCGGACGATATCAGAAGAAGGCGTTTCTGTTCGGAGTACAGGCGTGTCGTACACAACTTCTTCTTTAGCCTGCCTGAAAGCATGCGCATGTCTGTGAGCTTGTAGTGGATTAGGTTCATCAGTGCCCTGACAGTCAAGCAGCTGTTCGGCATCGACATGGAATGGTAAGTTAACTTTTGGCTGTTTGCATTTTATGAAGCTGACCGAAGTATGGAACTCTTCTCTTGGACTTAAATCCCTGAACATATCGGGAGGGGCGAGCAGAGGAGGATGACAAGCAGTTGGTCGTCCGTTTACAGGTGTGGATGCTGCAATGGGCATCACCATAAGAGCACCTGATGATGGGGGCGAAGGAACTATTGGAATGTCGCCCATACAGTAACGAGATTCATCAACCATATAAGAAGGCTCATGGGGTATTCGCGCGTTTGATACGCAATAGCCATTGTCATCATCTGCTTCGTATCCAGAATTGTGGTGTTCGAACGTAATCCAGTTTGCAATGCGCCTGTTGTGCAGCTTAGACCTTGAAGGCGGTGAACATTGGGACCAGAAGCCTTTGAGCGAAGCACTTTGGGTCAATGAAGTGTCGCTGCCTCTAGAGAATGCCTGGAAATATCCAGTTTTGGACACTCTGTTACCGTCGACACAATCATTTCTGTTGTCTTTCATCCATGTTATGTTTCCGTTCGATATCTGATCACTATGCGGAACGAGAGAACTCTTTGCGATATTTGAGCCGTCTGAAGAAAAGATGTTTTGCTGCTGCATGGCAAAGGATTGCCGACGATGATCATCTACAATTGTACTTTGGTTGTCGCTGCTGAGTCTCCGCAGAATGTATTCAACATTATTGCGGTCCATAATGTTACCGACAACGATATCCTCACTCATAACGTCACTATCGAAGCTATTAGCAAAGCGGCCGCGATACACGCTGTCGAGCTGAGCGCCGTAGGGGGGCTGCCATCCCTCCCGCATACTGAAGCTGTAGCTGCGGTCGCTGTTCGGAAACTTGAACCCTGAAGCGGAGAATGGCGTGGACACTTCCGGATGCGTATCTTCACCGTTGGAATATAACTTTTGCTCATGAAATGCATCAGCCTGAGCGAACTGATTAATTTCCAAGTCAGCATTAGGACATTGACTCTCAGGAGGCTTAGCAGTTAACTGCTTCTCGCCCTTAGTTGGTTCACCATCTGGATCCTCAGATGCTTTTGCAAGATTCTTTGTTTCTTGAGAATGTGTTTCGTTTTCTGCACGCTTGATACTAGAAAAGTTTTCTTTTTGCTGCTCATTTTCTTCGTCGCAGTGACCATCCTTGCATGTGTTTTCAACTTTCGGTTTTTCCTTTGCCAGTATCGTGCTTTGAGTTTTGGAGATGGGCATTTTTGGATTCTTTTCTTCTTCAATGATGCTGTCGTCATCTAAATCATCGTTGTCTCTGTCACGGCTCGGTGAGGTCCTGTTTGTGTTGGTGTTGCGACTCCTGAAAGAAGAACCGTGCCCAGACTGTCGCATTTTTAAGAGCTTTTGTTGCTGAAGTTTCTTCGCCTGGGACTTTTTAGACATTTCATAAGCTTTCTGATATATGCCAGCGTAGAGGATAAAGAGCACAATCAGTGGAATCCAGTAGTAGCCAACGATTAACGACGTGTTGAAGACAGGATCCTTAAGGAACTGGACGGTGCACTCTCCAGGCTCGAGGTCACGGTAACCAATAAAGTGTTCCCACCCGAATATACTTACAAAAAATAGAAGTGCTGGCACTACCCATGTCACTACGATCATTATTATTACCCTGTTTTTGGTCCTCCAAGTTCTGTACTTAGCTGCTATTTTAACAGAACAAAATCTATCTATTGTTATCAAAAGCACGGTAAACTGCGACACCAGACACACGGTGTAGTCGACAGACAGCCACAAGTCACACAGGAGCGGCCCAAGATTCCAAACACCTTCCAGCACATACACCGTATAGAACGGCATGGACACGGAACCTATTAGGATATCGGTCACTGCGAGGGAAGCTAAGAAAAAGTTACTTGGCTGTCTGATTGACCTTTCGCATATGAATGCCATAAGTACTAGAATATTGCCGGAAACCGTGATGACCATGCACAGGCTCAGGAGGATGCCGATGACAACCGACTCAGCCACCGAGAAGGTTGGCAGAGCTTCAGCTGTGGCGTTGGTGGAGGAGATGTCACCACCAATGGTGCAAGAGACGTTGCCTCCACACCTCACAGAGGAAGGATGGAGCAGCTCCAGGCCATTCCTGCCTGGCACCCAAGTGCCGGAGGCGTTCACGTAAGTGGCGTAAGAAGGGTAGAGGTCCAGGATAACATCTGAAGATCCGTTGAAGATGCCAGGGTACTCCCCGTAGATCGTCTCTTCCCGCACACGCTCCTTCCTGAAATATAACACAGCTGAGTCCTATTGCTGCAATGGTAGATGCATGGAACACAGTCTATCACTTGGGTTAAGTTAAGTACAAAAAGCGGTTAAAAGTATCAGTACACGCCACGCTGCAATTCGGATGATGTTTGGTCCCTGTTTGGCAAGGCAATGCACTGCCATCGGCTATACTTACTGGGCAGACTGTAGCGAGCGCCATTCTCAATCACATTTTCAAGCGAATTAGCGGATTTTTCTGTCTTGACGTGGAGACTGAAAGCGCGTTTTTTTGTTCTGACTTTCAAGCAGTGAACGTGCTTATGAGCAAGTACCACACTCGCACTGTTTGACCTCGGTACATTCATAAGCCGGTGAAATATGTCATTATAGGCTTTACACTTAGCCTTCCGATGGTTTTCTGCTTAAAGGTCGACCAAAGGGAGTTACAGTATAAAGGGTAGCAGTCGTTACGAAACAGATGACACTTGACCTCTTCAAAAGAGTGACCAACCTCCCTTACTAGCATGTTATATGGACAGATCTTAATAAATTTTGCAGGCACTGTTAGAAATGTTACGAGCAACAAGTAAGCTAGCTGTGGTGATAATCTGTTTGCCCGTTTGGCTATTCGTGTCTCTGTTTGCTTTTTGGTTTTCAACTCAATGATGCTCATAAAATTTACAGGAACCGTTAGGAATATCACAAGGACCAGACGATTGAGGTTTAGTTTTGACCAAAAAGATATGTTGAGCTCATGACCAAGCTGAATTTTTCGTAAGCTTGACGACGCTTGGCGAAGGGCTGTGCTCTTGAAGTGCTTCTCTACTCGTTATAATTGTTATTATTATTATTATAACTACTACTACTACTATTGCTGCTGCAGTGGTTTCGTGCGCTATGCAGAGTCTGCCTGGACATGGCTGTGACAGAAAGCTCATAGGTTCACTGGGAACCAGGGAAAGCTGAACCCTCTGTTACCTCCGCCGAGGAGGCTGTTGTGTGGGCTTCTGTCACACAGGTAACTCAAAAATTTCTGGGTGGATCTAAATGAAATATACAGGGATATTCAAGTGTGTTAGTAGAAACAGATGTTTAACTTTTTGTGAAGAACCGTTCAATCAATTGTTTGTCGGCATATTTTTTATTGCCAAGATCACAAATCTATAAACGGATCTTCAGTGAAGCTCTGTTGCCAGTAATCCTAATATTTTTCCTCACTAAACTAAGTCCCAGACTTGCCCCTATCAATTTTTACAAGCGTCTATTCACCCTGCTCATGGGCGGAGAAATGTCGCTTGTTTCTAAGTCATATAGCTCTATCATATTTGATGTATCTTATATAAATGATAAAAGTCATAATCGAAGTTGTGTGAACCATTAGTTGCGTCTTCAGCAATGTACTCAAACAGAATACCATCACATGTAGCAAGCTGCAGGCGTCGTATTAAAAACAGCTCACGAATTTCGTCTAATCTTCTGTACGCTCATGGTCATTATTCTGCTATTGAGGCTGCAGTGCACCGCCTGTGTGATGTCGTTTGTAAAATAGTGAAAGCCTTGGGAGCAGGCAATTCCATTCAGGCAGAGCAGTGCCACCTTCAAGCCTTTGCTGTCAACAATCAGGCAGAATACGCTGATAATTTGTTTATTTGTCTTACCGCTCCTGTACTTCCTCTTTATATCTCTTCCTTAATGCAAGTAGACCATCCGTCTCTGTACGCGTTTGGAAATACGTTCACAGGTCGTGCAAGCAGTGAACAGAGTACGCGTAGTTTGGAGTATGCTAGATGTCAGTACACACTTGGTTACGATGCATCAACGATGTATACGCGTCAGTCACCCCCCCCCCTCCGAGGTTGCAAAGGCGGAAGCCAAATCATAACCCCACGTCAGATTATCTCCCTGGATGTCAGTATGCTAGGGTGTGGCCATACCTGCATTTATTAATGATTACCTCCGACAAGGACGTTATGCGCTGTCAAGCTTGTTTGTTTTTCTGTCTGTCACTAAGATAACTCAAAGTTTTATGGATGGATTTTTACGAAATTTGCTGGGATTGTTAGGCATGTTAGAAGGAATAGAAGTACGTTAATTTGTTTGTGTATAGGTTTGGTTTTTATGTTCGCTAACTATTACCATGAAGACATGGACGGATCTTCATAAAATTTAAATGAGTTGTTAGAAATGCTCCATTTCAAAAATAACCAATTTTGGCGATGATCGGTTTGTCCGTAAGTGTGTTTGACTAATGTTTAGTTCGTCAGAAGATAACTGAAAAACCAACAGACGGGTTTTCCGTACAATTATTACAGCAACTGCTACGAGTGTCAGGAGACACAAATGATTAAATTTTTGTGATGATACAAAGGAAATCCTGGTTTCAGGACTACGTTAACATTTTTGTTAATATTGCCTTGCTTGGCGGAGGTAAGCTCTCTCAGGGTGTTCTAGTTCAGCGTTGTGCAAGAGATTGAACTCAGACAACTACAACTTTCGCTTAGCTAGGATAGGCTGCAGTTATGTCATTTTCCCGACTTTGCTGACATTGGTTTGAGAACCATGATTATACGAGGTTGATTTGTTGATTGTGACCTTGAGAGGTATAGCTAGGCTATGGTCAATTTATAACCCAAGGTAGACTCTGGCGTGGAGCTAACAGCACGAAAGTATAGTCCAGGTAAACTTAAAAGTGGAATATAACTTGACCGGCTACTCCGGCCTACATCTAACATTTCGGCAGGCATCTTGCACTGTATCGTTACCTAGTCTCATACCATGCGATGTGTGGTCAAGCTAAACGAAAAGAAGAAAAAATGCTTCATTTTCAGTATCTAAGGCAGATTTCTCACGTCATTCATATCAACGCGTCTGCTCATCTACTCGCCGAGTGGGTTAATGAGACCTAAAAGTTGCTGAAAAGTGCACCGTTTCCTGTGCTTTACTTCACTCCAAATATGAATAGATATCTTAGGGCGACGCCACAGGCTAGTCATATAAAAAATTCCTCGTTCAGAGGAGTTTTTAAAGTTTGTTAGATCTAGCGGGTATCCCGTCGGCACGGCTATTGCTTGTGAACCGTAGTCGGGTGTCAGGCTGATTACCGCTGCAGTCCCAAATTTTAGAACGTTCGAGCCAGTCTTGTTTCGTTTTCCTCCAGTCGATTTCATGATTTAATTGCTTATCTTCATACGATTGGCTCATTTATGAATTTGCGTAAATGGATTAAACTCTAAACTCTGATGTATCGTGCACTCCGAACCATCGCAGTGTCGTCGTCTGCTGTCATTGTAGGACCGGCCGCATCAGCTGATGGAGCATCGCTGTGCTCTTCTGCTCTTCCGTTCTTCTTCCTTTGACTCTCTACCTTGCTGTTTCGTATGCCCGCCGGTCGGCCGTCTTGCTAATTAACTTCTATTGGAATAAAGGGTTCTAAACTAATGTTAACTTGCTCTTGGGGCTTTCTAGTATTAGGGTTTGATTACCCTATTGAGCTCCTGATGCTATATCTATTTAGGGTAATGTCTCAATTACCGAATGCCCATCTATTACCGAATATAGGTAGGAATCTTATTGCGTTCGGTAATAGAAAGGAATTCGGTAATAGAGACATTACCCTACCTGAACCTCCTTTTCCTCTATTAACTTCTTTCTATTAACTTCTTTCTATTACTCTAGGCGTCCACTGGACACTGACGGCAATTAACTGTTAGGTGAGTATCCGTATAGATGCGAGAGTAAACAGCGTGAATTTGGCGAGTGTTGTTTCGTCGTGGCGCGCAGTGCAGTTTAATATATAAAACTATTTTGTTTCAGTACATGGGTGTAGCAGAGTGCCGCCGGCAGTGGCCTTATGCAAGTCGCAGGGAAAGCGGCGCCGTGTACACGGCTGTGTACTCCAATAAGCTAGGTTAGTATGGGTGATTAGGGGGGAAGGGGCACATTCTATCTATCATTTTGATCTCGAAAGCTGAGCTTGCGGCTCATAAAGAAACTTTCCTTCTCTTTGACAGTGCCGGTCGAACTTACTAATGCAAGCTGCCGCTTGCTACCCGCTGGGAGTGGCCTGTTGACTTGTGAGCGATATCTTCTGCCACCGCTTCTATTCGAATGGAAATTTTAATGAAACTATTGTACGGACGGACGTGAAGAATTCACTAACGAGGAATCAGCATTTGTGTAGAGATTACGCCAGACAAGTTCGTCCTGTTCTGCTGTCCCGATGCGGTGTCACTTCGACTGTGCTTCGTTTAACAACCGTCATTGGAACCTGACGATTGTCGCTTGAAGGCCGCTTAGAATCCTCGAATTTCTACATCTGTGCATTGGCGACCTGTGTGCTCTTCGGAGTAATTCATTCTCAGTTAGTGCCAAGCAAATTTAACTTAGTTTCTTTCATATGCGGCGATTCATTGTTTATTACTGCGTTAAAATTGCTTAACTTTGGCATTTTAGATCAAATTTGCTGATTAAATTCTTATTGAACATTTTAGAAGTTTACCGCAAATCGGTTGCAAAAGTTAATTATCAAATCTTTATCGATGTTGTACGGATTATTTTGTCACTATTTGCAAAATTGTATCCGACCGAAGGGACTATAATATTGTGTCGGACCTTGCAAACTCCTGTAGTTTTATCGCCATTTAGGACTTGTTGCTTCGTTTGAGAAATAAATTAAAGTCTGCCTGTAGGCAGCTAACCGTCAATTGTGGATTTGTTACCCTATCCATTTAGTTTTCAACAGTCAAATGAACGAGAATCGTTATATTTCGTCCGAACGTTATGTTGAATTCACGTAAACACAGCATTGGGCTTGCCAAGATATAGCGTAAAAATGCTTACCGTCAGTTCAGATTACTCCGTACGTGGCGTTTGTTAATTTTCAAACATATTATATCTAAAGGGACACATCAACACATTTGGACAAAAACATGTCGCTACTCGTGCTTTTGACTAGCGTGTGGCATCGCCATAGTGACACTAGACGAGGAAATTGATTAAATGCTAAACATTTAAACAACTATTTATGCTGTACACAAAGTTGTGCTGACAACGACGCTGCAGAACATTCAGACGAGTGGATGAGTACACCTAATCAACTACTGAATAAAATAGTGAAAGCTGACACGGTGTAAAATCTATTATTCACAGTATTCACGTAAGTTCACACCTAACACTAAAGGAATAAATTAACGTTATAATTTGTCAGCAGGTTAATGGCATGGCAATTTACAGTTTGATGAACACAAAAAGAGCCACGATGTAAAGAAATTGTATCCAGTTAAGATAGCCAAGGTCCGGCAGTGCGCCTGGTGGAGCGCCGCGTTCGTATAAGAGACAAAAGTAAGGCACGGCGATCGTGTCATAAGTGGACTTGGTGGGTATCAGTGCTACAGATTCAATGGTTATTTTCTTGAGCTTAGGCTAATTTTATGAATTTCAGAGATATGTTATGATCTTGGTCTGCGACGCGGTATAATACTTTTGTTAAATGGATACAGGTCATCGCAACATGGAGTGTAATTATGAACAGGTCTGATTGTAGTGAACGTAGATGGAACCTTGGTTTCAAGGTTACCTATCAAGTTATGTGTTTCAATGCCGCACTCGCAAGTGGAGCAACGCGCAGTCTCCCAAAACACATTAAAATTGACCCTGGACATTGAAGGTATTGAGAATTGTAGTAATGCATATACATTAAAGCCAACGGGATTGGATTACTGTGGCCACAGTATGTGTGCTAATCAGAGATACTCTCGGTTAAATTGTCTTTTGCGAGATTTGGCGCACGAATTGAAGGGATTAGATAAGGATAGCGTATATAAAGGTATATATTATAGACTTAGATGCAAAGCAGTGGTAATATTTATCTGTAATAGGAGCTTTCCAACAATGCGATATATTGTGTATAGTGTGTATAGGCGTAACAGAAGCAGAAGTGTATAATATTTAACCCTTTAATGCCTCAATAGAACAACACTTTTCGTAGGAATAACACTACATGTAATGTCATCATATGTGTACTGTAGGTACTAAAGGGATAAGTAAAAGTCACGTGACGCTGCAGACGGGGCAGGGCATGTTTGAGATGAAGCACAATGGTCGTACACACGTTGGTCGACTGCAGCCTAGCTCTGAGTGAAGTAACAAGTCACTAAGTACAACATTCCATGATTCATTCATTTACAGGCTTTGCCATTGAGCTGGAGTACTAATTGTATAAGCAAAGGTGGGCGCATTCGGCCATTTGCTGCCCAGCCATTGGACTATAAAAGGGCAAAAGTCAGGCAACGAGCTGTAATGGCTGCTGACACTTACTGCAAATGGCTTGTTGAGAGGAGCAATTCTTTTCAGATAAGGTAAGGAGCTGCAACCATAGCGAGGTTGGCCACGTGCGTAGGCTTATCAGCAGGTCATTGGCAGGTCACTTGCTGCGGGGCTGGTCAGCTCGCGGAATTCATGCTTTCTTTTAGTGAATTAAAGGCGTCCTCGAATGGATAATAAATCGAAATCTCTTTTGAGTCTATCTCAAAATGCGGTTATCTCGCCTCTGTCGATATGACGTCATTTTTAATCCAAACCCGGTAGCACTATCGTCGTTCACGACGATTTTGCGTTCAAGTAAGCTTTCCTGCGCGCGCCACCACTAAAATAGACACTACCTAGGCTAACCCAACCTAACCTAACCTTACCTAACCTTACCTAACTTTCTAACCTAACCAAACCTTACCTAACGTTACCTAACCTAACCTTACCTAACCTAATCTAACCAAACTTAATCAGCGATACAGCGAGCAGCGCGGCGCACCAACTTGAACGCCGCTCACACGCACACGATCTGCGTACACAAACACGCACACAAATAGTCGCGAACGACGATAGCGCAACCCGGTGAAGGTAAAGCTAACTTGACCCCACCCTCAACTGGGAAGAACACACGCACTGGTTTGAGCTGCGGATATAGGCCCAGAGGAGTAAGTGCATCTGCAGCTGACCACGGGTCATCAAGAACTATAGCACCAATTTAATGGAAGGTTCACCTCTGAAGAAGGCAAGTGCCCCCACGGCGCTCTGCACGCCCACGACTGCCGAGTCAGCAGCACATCTAGAGCAGCAAAGAGCTCGCATGCCTGGGTTGGCCTGGAACCTATTTAGAATACAAGGAGTGTGAGCTGCGAACGTAAGCGCGCTCCTACCATGGGATTGAGAGTTATGTAGTTGGTAAAAAATGTAGCAAAGATGATTAACAATCTCTCATAACAGTCTTGCAAGCATATCTTGCTCGCTAGTTTCTCTACTGTAAATTCTGGATTTGGTGATGCACCCGAAGCCTGTAGCAATCAGGTCCACCAAACGTATTCGGGGATCATCGCAAATTAGACTAGGTACAATTAAAAGAAAAATCGTTTTTGTCTCTAGATACTTTGTGGGGAAAAAGAAATATTCAGGCGTGTCTACATCAAGTTTTATAATCCCTTCAGAAGACTCTGAAGGCGAGAGCGATTACAAGGGAGAGGAACTGTGTCAAGAAACGTGGGTAACACTACTGGGGGCCAAGTTAGTGTATGACCTACTGAGATTGAGTTATAATAAGGACGTTTTCGATTGGGACACAAAGTCAAGTTGCTTAGCTTAAATCGGGCAGTAAATCAGTTCAGACCGTTTTATTCGCCACTTTGACTTGAGTTTAAAACCTTAAGTGCAACCTGCTTGGGCCGAGAACTTAGTGCTGCTGCGGAGGTGGTTTGAGTTTCTTGAGCGTAATGCACTGGACTTTACCCTAATGTAAGCAACAATTATGGCATGGAAACCAACTTGTTTTCATTCAGTGAGTCAATATCAAAACAAAGGAAAGTATTTTTGAAATTTTAACCTCCCAAGACAACGATTTAAAAAACTTTTTAGCTCGTTTTCTATGAAAGTTACAAAAGAATAGAAGAAAACCTTTTCAGGGTAAACTTGAGTACAGTACCGTCCAAAACTAAGGGATAAATTTTCAAAACGGTACAACTTTTTTTCTAACTATGTCAGGTACTTATTCTTTTGCACGCTATTAGCTAGTACAATGTTTATTATTGTGCTAAAATTTAAGACATGTATAAAGAATAACAAAAAAATTATGGACGAAAAGCTTTTCTTTTTAAATTTATAACGTCCAAAACTAAGGGACAAAAAACGAAAAAATTTAGGTAATTTCTTATTCACCGCCTATTTCATTATTTACATCGAAAACAAAGTTTGACACTGCCATTTGTAAACACTGCTGTTCGTTGCATGATTGAACCACGTCAGAAAGTTGATTACATCCTGCGACAAGATATCATCAAGTTGCACGAGAACAATTGCGCTATTAGAGAAATTTCTGAGAAGGTAAACTGTTCGAAAAGTGTTGTGGGCAGAATAGTGAAGTCGTACGATGAAAGGTTCCATTGATGCCCCTAAAAAGCCGGTAGGCCCCGTAAAACGTCAGTTAGAGAGGACAGAGTCAGCCAGCGTACGCCATTGAAGGATCGTTTTGAGTCCTCAGCTGCGATAAGTTGGGATATGAATGACACAACATGTATGAACGTCTCACGTCAGACCGTTTCTCTGCACCCTCCAGAAATAGGGTTATTTGCAAGACGCCCACAGAAGAAACAATCTGTGAATGCCGTGAACAAAAAAAAAAAAAAAAAAATAGAGTTTGCAAACAAGCATGTTAACTGGTCCCATGAAAATTAGGCAAGAGTGTTTTTCAGTGATGAAAGCAAGTACAATTTGTTTGGTAATGAAGGTGGGAACTTTGTTAGAAGACGTGAAGGTGAAAAATTAAGTGTAAAGTGTACTAAAAAGACTATGACGTTTGGCGGCGAGAGTGTTATGGCTTGCGGTATGTTATCCAGTCAAGGGACATCGCCTCTCGTTCGTTTGCAAACCCGTGTGAATGCTCAGGTGTAGAAAAATCTGTTGGAAGGTATTGTCGTGCCTAATATTGTAAACTCAGGTGTCCCCAGCCCTATCTTCATGTAAGACAATGCCCCCTGCCACAAGGCAAAAACAGTCATGAGTTACCTAGAGCAGTAAGATCTCGAAGTTATGAATTGGCCACAACAAAGTCCTGACTTAAATCCAATCGAGAATCTTTGGAAAACACTAGAGGTGAAAGTTATGGCAAGAAACCCTATCAATACGGAAGTTCTTTGAATGAAACTTCAAGAGGAATGGGCGAAAATTACTGTTGAAGTTTGTCAGAGTCTCATTCGGTCTCGTAGTCGACGATGTGCAGCTGTAATCGAAAGCAAGGGACTATTTACCAAATGCTGATTGTTCACCACAATTTTGCTAAATTTAATTTAATAATTTATAAATTTCAGGAGAAAAGCTTTTCATTCATAACTTTTTTATTATCCTTCATACATGTCTCAAATTTTAACACAATAATCAACATCTTACTAGCTAATGGTGTGCAGATGAAGAAGCATCTGGCATGGCTGGAAAAAAGTTATGCCGTTTTGAATTTTTGTCCCTTGGTTTTGGACGGTACTGTATATTGCGCTGGGACGTGTTGCAATCAGGCCTTCGGTGTTACCAGGGGGTGGGTCGCAATCACGCCAAAACCGGACTACCACTACCTGCAAGAAAGGTTGCCGTAACCCGAAAAGTGGATACGAGAGCGCCATCTAGCGATAACCGTTGAAAGCTTAACTACATTTAAATTTCGTTTTATTTGAAATTTTGTCAATATAAGTTCCAAGTAACCGATTTAATTTACTTATTCTGCGGTACATATTTTATTAGTTGCTTGCTCCTTTTATTCAAAATAGACGTTTGTGCTCGGTGACCTACATCGCCGTAACTCGTGTCAGAGTAGTCATTTGAGCTATGATTGCGACACGGGTTGCAACTGGCTGGGTCACCGGTGTAGCACCGGTAACCCAGATATACTGATTGCGTCGCACCTCATGCTGGGCTACACCGGCCTCCAAAGCGACACAGGTTGGGTAACACCGATGACAACTGTCCAAAGTTGTAGGGTTATGAGCTGGGTAGCACTGCCTTTGTTTACAAACATTGACTTTATTACTGAAAAAGTAGTATCACAAAGTCTAGGACAGCCACATATTGCTAAATTCTAACATTTGAAACATTTTTATCCAAAAAATACAGCCAAAATAAGGCTCCACCGAAATGCATATGTTCAAGCTTGCTGAAAATTCAGCAACACTTTGTTGGGGCACTGAGATCGCTCGTCGCATTCACTGTTTTACGAGTAACACTGTCAGGGTAACACCGTCGTCTGATTGCAACACGCCCCTGGTGTCATATTACACTCTTTGCTTCCTGACTCATACCATGGATTGGTAAAATGACAAAAATATATCAGTCTCTCCCGCAGACCAGTATTGTGTTCTGCTTAGGTAGTATCATCACTATTCTGTCCGACACACCATACATAACTTGTAAAAAAAAAAATAGCAGAGCCAGCTCCATATTTCCAACCTAACCAATCTTAGGGAACGACATTGTTGCAGCTTACAAATTAAAATCCATTATATTTACTTTCGAGGATGCTTAATTTTTAAATGTTAGGAATGTAAGACAAATTTTACTAGTGACGTCACAGCATAGGTTAATATTTTCAGCTTAACTCCTAAAATCCGTTCGATTTGGGCTGGCTTAAATCGGTCCGAGAAGTCAAGTCAAGTGCACTTAACTATTCGACAGCGATATCAAAATCGAAAACGTCCTAAGTGTGCCTATTAGTTAGATAGGGTATTTAAATTTAGTCTTGTTGAACCACACCTATTCCCATTTATTCTTAACTAAACTAACCCAACACATGCATTGACGTAAGCCACATAGTGGAGTGGAACGCCAGAAACGTTGGCAAGCTCATCGTCTGGGTTCCGGCAGGAGCCCCAGTTTTTAGAAGATAAGTCCTACAGTGCCCGTGTTTTAGCTAAATTTCCTAGCCATTTTCGTGGTCCAACGCTACAAGAAAACGAGAAGTTCTGCAGTTGAATGTGTTTGAACTGTCAGTTGCGTTTTAATGCACCTTGCAGTTGAAGCTATCGCTTCAACTCAACGTGTACGTTTCCGGATTGGCCCAGCCTTGGAGGTCTCCCTTTCAGGAGTTACTGTAACTATTATAAATTGTCTCTGTATGAGAATTTCTGCTGTGTGGGGTAATGCATTGCCGTTCTATGTCGTAGAAAATTGCAGCTTGACGTCTCGTTACATACGCATACAAAATAAAGTAGATAATACTCTTGCCTTGTTCTCAAGTATCTTGACTGGTATCGAGCTTGTGACGGATTCCTGGACCGATTCTCAATGTCGTTGCCTGTGATTCACACGCTGCAAGAGATAAACTAATTGATAATGGTGTTCTAACTCTTACGAAAATTTAATAGAGAAGTTTTTGATTCGCCATTTTGGTTCGAATTTCAGAAGTGGTCGCAAGCTTATCAAGCCTGAGATGGCTCATAACAAAAAAAACTAATCTGTTTGTGGCTACCGACCAAAGCCAGGTCAACAGGAAAAACGAATGAACACGATTAAAGTTCCAGAGGCACTAAAACCAAAAAGATTAGATCAGGCCCCATCGCGTGCCGATCAGTAACGCCTTAGGGCTGAAACACACCAGAAACAATTGGACGAGTAGTTGGTAGGCTGGCAGTTTTTGAGAAGGATGGAATGCATTGGAGCGCGCACACCGAACAGCTGCAGTTGAGCAGGCCGCTGCCGTGCTCCAATACATTCCGTGCTTCTCAAAAACTGCCAGCCTGCCTGCCAGCTTCTCGCTAAACTGCCTTTGGTGTGTGTGCCAGCGCCCTTAGCACAGATCATGTGGCTGCAGCCAGGCTATGAGCATTAGGCCTGATAAAAACAACTTATTTCACAGCGATTTTTGCTGTGGTTGTAAACAGAACCTACCCTATCCTACCTCCAGGGGCAACTGCACTTCTTTCCCTTGCCCCATCAATGGAGGCAAGAGGGAGACAGCCTGTGCTTTCTCTCTAGAGGAAAAAAATTAATTTAATTTGCATTCCGGATGAGGGAAAGAGCTAGAATTCAGAGAATACCAACTGTCTACAAATTTTTTTAATGTAATTTGTTACCTTACCACTGATATGAGCCTGCCTTCAATGCCGCAACTCACTCTTTAAACATGCTACAAGCATAGATAGAAATTATAGTGAAGTTAAATACTTTTATGTATTGTACTTTAGTAAATCATAAAGATCAAGCCCAAAGTAGTCCAATAAACTGTTTTGCTGCTAGATTTATTTCTTCAGTGACATAGTATTGGCCATAGGGCTAGGTTAGTTTCGTTTGCCCATCCTATGTTATGGGAAGATGATGTCACTACGGCGATTGCATAGGTTACCTTAGCTATTTAACTAGGCATTCGGAAAGTCTGTTTTTCCTGCCCACATTGTTCCCTTCTGTTTTATGCTGGTGCAGATGATGCTATGCTCTATTCTTCCCCTTCCTTCCTGACTGGTTCTCATGCGCGTTGATCCTGGCTAAGAAAGCCTTCGTGCATCGTTTCCCCGTTTCTATCGATTTACTTCATGCCCTTTGTTCTGTCCTCTGTGACATCATCTACGTGCGAACACGGAAGTTCAAACTACTTACTATAACTATGAGCAGACTAGAGCGTCTGACTTTGAACCTCAAAGCCGCAGGTTGGAACCTCGCTCCCAGTTAGACAAGTTCTATGCAGCGCTTGACATGATCAGTCAGCATCCGGTCTGCGTATTGGTGCGGCTTTACTGACCTTTTCCAGCAATGGGGAGGGTCGGGGGCGCAGATTGATGCATGGAGTCTTCCGCCCCTGGCGTCATAGCTCTATACAATCTGTGGTCGACAACAGCCGTATACTCCTTCGGGGCCTGTTGAACGCCTATATCTGTAGCACAAACCAGTGCATGTGGATTTCCCAGTTGGGGGGTACGGTCAAGTTGCCTTCACCTTTAGAAATTGAAATAATTAAAAGAACTTGATCACTTCTTGCATTATAGAAAGTAATGAAACTATTATTTGAAATCACTGATACATTGCATCGGTAATGCATCCACAAGCTAGTAAGAAATTTTATCCTCCATAAGTGCCCCTCTGACTCAAAATTGCTTTTGTCGCCCTCAGTTCCTTCCGGCTAAGGAGGTTTAATAGAAGGAGGGAACGTAAAGCCTCGGTGGCTGAAACCTGGCTGACTGGCTGCACATATTATGTACTGCAATTCTATGTTGGAGTTTGGAGAGTTTTCTGAGTATTACAATGTAAAAAATACATATATATATATATATAGTCATTGTAGTACGCGCGTGTACAGGCGGGAATCGACGCGTACTAAGTTGTATGCACTAGAAATAGCTGGACGGCTGGACGGTTGTAGCATTATGGCTGAAAACAACAATGGGAGAAAATAAAGTTGGCAAGTCCCTCGAAGGAAATAGGAGCTTTATTAGCTTTCTCCTACCATTAATCAAGGCAAGACTGTACTAAATGCATTTTTACATCGATTGTAAAACATATTTCTTGCAAAAAAAAAAGCACTAACAGAAATCAGCCAGCAAAGGAAGAAATAGTTCGCTGGCTTGCCATGCGGACAGAGCTGTGTTCTCACTTTCAATTAAGCCTTCTTGATGCCGGCGCACCTACCTACCTCGTCTAAAACTATTCTATCCTAACGTTCCTCGTCTAAAACTATTCTGTCCTACCGTTCCTCGTCTCACCTTATTCTAACCCAACTTTTCTCGGCTAACCCTATTCTAACCTAACGTTCCTCGGCTAACCCTATTCTAACCTAATGTTCCTCGGCTAACCCTATTCTAACCTAACTTTCCTCGGCTAACGCTATTCTAATCGAACGTTCCTTGGCTAACACTCACATAATTCATCTTACCGTAATGTACCTAACATTCACTGTCTCAGCTACAGCAGCCGTAACTGCCGCAAGCCGCTTCCTTAGCTGCATCTCTCAATTGCCTCCAGAGAAGCAAGTCACGGACGAGCTGCTAAGAAATTTTCCCTAGGATAAAACTGCCGCCAATGTCCAGCTCTGTTCCCACAAACAGTTATTTTCCCGCCAGAGTCGCCCATTATTGCTCTATTTTTCCGGACGAGTTGTTGCCGCGGAGATGCGGGCTGCGGCCGGCGCGGAGGGATATGAGGAGGAAGCCCAAGTCCCGCCCACCCTAACTTGCCCTAACTCGCAGCCGCTCGTTTCCTGGCCGCCACCTTCCCTAAATTGCGCATATTTTGACGTGACGATATTGCCGAGCAATGGAGTGTTTCCAGCGACTGACTGCGGGGTGAGTGATGGACTCAATTGGTGGTAACACTAAGGAAACTGTTGTCTCAACGCCAGCACGTCTTGCCGTGCCCAGACGGAACGACCTGCAGTAGTCGTGCCGCATGAGCACACCAGGACACGCGCTCCCCATTGGTGCTTATTTTCGGGCACCATTACCTGAGCAGTGACTTAACCCTTTCCTTCATGAAATAAGTAGTTTGTCTCGTTCACAGGAATAACCCTGCATGAGGTGTAAATTGTACGATATGAATTAAAGGAATAACTGCAGCTTACGTTAATGGTTGACTGCTAAAGTCTACCTTGCAGCTTCGTGCCGAAAATAATTAATCATATGTTATGGAGAACGTTGAAGTGGTAAGGGAACGGAGAGCTTGAGGTAAGCAGTGATACGAAGTCAATTACTTCCGAAGATGCAGCAGCTCATATCCGCACTCTACATGGTTTCCGAAATGGTAGAAGCTGCTTAGCAAACCTACTGGACTTTTTCTCAAAAGTTACAGATATCAAAGAAGAGGAAAAGGGTGTGGTCCTTGTGTATCTAGACTTCCAAAAGGCTGTTGATAATGTCCCCCATCACCGGCTAGGGGAAAAATTGGAAGCCCATGGCATCCAGGGTGACTATTTACGATGGATCAAAGCATGGCTACGGGTCGACAGCATCGAGTGAAGCTTGAAGGAGAATCAAGCGACTGGACACAGGTTTCATCAAGAGCTCCACAAGGTAGCGTGCTTGGCCCACTTCTGTTCTCAATTTACATCAATGATCTCGATCTTAACATCCGTAGTAAAATCAGTAAATTTGCGGATGATACAAAACTGTGTCATCCTACAAAGAAAAGAGCTGAGCTCCAACAAGATCTTGACCACCTCATGGAATAGAGCGCAACGTGGCAGATGAACTTTAATGTCGACAAATGCTCAGTAATGCACGTAGGGCTAGAGAACTCTTCCACCCCATTGAAAATGAATGGGACGGAATTGGCTACTGTCACCCAACAACGTGACTTA